>JABUQX010136715.1:0-5000 GCA_015478945.1 Trachelipus rathkii
ATATATATATATATATATATATATATATATATATATATACATATATATATATATATATATATATATATATATATATATATATATGGTGTTAGACTTTGGATGCTATTTTCATGTTGGACATATCCGTTATCTATATTTGCCCCTACTCTGTGATTGGTTGAACTATCTTATACCTTTCCGTGATTGGTTAAAATATCCCTTATTATTATTATTATTATTATTATTATTATTATTATTATTATTATTATTATTATTATTATTATTATTATTATTATTATTATTATTATTATTATTATTATTATTATTATTATTATTATTATTATTATTATTATTATTATTATTATTTGTTTGTTTCAGTTTTAATATCGTGTTTTTTTTTTTTTAAGATCATTTTTCTACATTGTTAATTTATGAATATAGACCTCCTTTGTATACATATATTATCAGTTTAGTTTGTATATACCTAATCCTTCTGTAAACATGTTTGTCTCTGTCGATGTAAGGCGTGATTATATGGACTTTCTGAGTTGATAAGGAGGTTATGTTGTAATCTTGTTTACTTTCTTATGATTGGTTGAAATATATTATCTATAGATTTGAGACTGTTTTATATACAAAGTTTCTTCAGTACGATATTTCCAACTGAGCTAACACCATGGCTTCTCTTCACACTCCCAAACTTGTTAACGACATATTTACGAGGACCTTTGTTATTCCCGACGCTGTATCTTTTATATTTATTCGTAAACCTAATGGTGATCGTTACATTGCCTGTATTCCTACGGTAGGTGTACATGATACACCTTTGTTCATTTCTGTTGAAGAATTCCTCCATATTATTGATACCGTGGAAGAATGGGTAAAGGCTGAGTATGTGATATCTGATACATCGAGTCATAGTGAAATATCCAATAGAAACGAAGGCGAGAGGGGTATTAATAGAATAGATGTTGTTTTCTCATTTGCGATAGTGTTAAAAGTATTGATGTACGTAATTACTGGAAACCTTACTCAGCTAACACATTCATACGTACAAGAATAGGGTTCTGTTTACATTCGCATGAGAATATTACAACATTGTTAAAAATAAAAGAAGAAATATTAATGCATCTTGACAATCGACATACTTGACGAATTAATACATCTAGCCTATGGTTTGTTTTATAAAATTTACACTGAAGTATGAGGAAAACCTTATAATAGAATGTATAGCAGCTTGCTGACGACAACTAATGTTGATACCTTTACTTCTCTTTGGCATGAGAAAATGCAATCTATAGAGCCTGAATATGCTGAAGAATGGATTGGTGCATCTCGAGATATTTATTCCTATGTTATTTCAAAAGGAATAGGAGCTTTGGAGACTTATATAGAGAATGCACAGTTTCAACTTCATCCCATGTCTTCTGCGCAAATGTATTAATATATATATATATATATATATATATATATATATATATATATATATATATATATATATATATATATATATATATATATATATATATATATATATATATATATATATATATATATATATATATATAACATATATATATAAAAACTTGTGTTCTGTAATATTTTAAAAATATCTGTATGTAAACAACATTGTATATCTCGTTAATATATATATATATATATATATATATATATATATATATATATATATATATATATATATATATATATATATATAATATAATATAATAATAATATATATATATATATATATATATATATATAAAGGCTTGTGTGTGTTCTGTAATATTTTAAAAATATACCTTTATGTAAACAACATTGTATATCTCGTTAGTATATATGTATATATATGTATATATATATATAATATATATATATATATATATATATATATATATATAATAATAATAATATGCTATAATAATAATATATATGTATAATAATAATATATAATAATAACTATATATATATATATATATATATATGTATATGCATATGTATATATATATATGTATGTATATATATATATATATATATATATATATATATATATATATATATATATATATATATATATATATATATATATATATATATATATATATATATATATATATATATATATATATATATATATTTAAATAATAAAATAAAAAAGTAAAAATATTTTTAAAAATCTTGTTTAACTACGGTACTATGAACTTTTATATTTTTATTTAAGTTTGTAAAAAAAAAAAATGAGGGATATATATATATATTTTATTAATAATAAGTATCGTAAAGCAGTAAAACAGTAAAACACGAGGGGGGTGAGGGTGGATGGGGACCCCTGATGTGCTGTTGCTGTAGTGTTTACTGCTTTATTTGGCACTATGGTCCCTAAAATCATGTTTTCATTTAAATTTGACAATTTTTTCTAGAAACAATGTTTTTAAAAAATGTTTTTCAAAAATAAAAATGTTTTTCATCAAAAGAAAAAATGTTTTTCAAAAAAAAAATGTTTTCGAAAAACAAAAATGTTTTTCATCAAAAGAAAATGTTTTTCGAAAAAAACAAAAATGTTTTTCGAAAAACAAAAATGTTTTTCAAAAAACATTTGTATTTAATACATGAAAAATATAAATCTTATCCTTCAACATGAAAATTTAACTTTAACTTTAACTTTATCTATAACTTTAACTTTAACTTTGGTAATGAAACAGGTTTTCTATAAATAAAAATGTCTCAGTTTGAAAAATAAATGTAAGACTGTGTGTATACGACCTCTAACTAAACATATTCTTCTTCTTTCTCATTCTTCTTTCTCCTTCCTCCTCCTTCTTCTTCTTCTTTCTTCTTCTTCTTCTTCTCCTTCTTCCTCCTCCTCCTCCTCCTCCCCTCCTCCTTCTTTTTCTTCTTCTTCCTCATTGTCTTGCACTCTGTGCTTTTCCTTCTCACGAGGGTTCAAACTCATTTTGGGGTTATGAAACCCCAAAATTCGGAATCTGTGTCCTTTGAAACTTATATAAAACACATCAATTGACTCAATATGCAGCTGGAGCCAGAATTCCAGTCTGGCTCCGCTATCACAAACTCCGGCTCCGGTTCCGGCTCCGGCTCATGTGTTCCGGCACATAAAACTCATTACTCTATTTCATTTATTCTCTTCTGTTCATTCATCAATTTTCAACCTTCTAAGTCCTTTTCCTGGTTTTGGGGGCTCAGACCCCCTCCCCTCCTTGGACGCGGCGGCGGGAAAACCGGCACCTTCAACAACCATGGTAGCCAGTTTGAAAAGAATATCTTAACCAGAAAAACCTTTAAAAACAAAAAATATATAAATGAGCACCGCAGCACCGGTGCAAAAGACCTTAAGGAAAGCTCTGATCCACTCGGTAATGCCAGAAATCAACTCGGCATACCTCGAAACATAGAGGTAGACACCAAGTTCAACTCTCTAGCTCGAAAAATAACAAAGTTGAATACATACATTAGAAAAAGGGGGTAGGGTACTAACTCGTAGAAGGAGACAAATACAACAACTAATACACCAATTGAATCCTATACCTCAAAACATGGGAGTAGACACTAATATTAGGTGTATTCTATGATGTAGGTCACGCTTGCTAGAAGTGCTAGAAAAGGGATTGGGTACTAACTCGTAGAAGGAAGCATCCTAACACTTTCTAATATACACCAATCGACTCCACGTACATTATAACATAGGGTGGGTACTAATATTGGGTGTATTCTAGGATGTAGGATATGTCGTGCTAGAAGCTAGAACCAGCTAGGCCAACTGAAACCCTCAAAAATGAGTTCTACACCATTGAAAACATATATGTAGACACCTCATTTGTTCTATGTAGCTGGAGCCAGAATTCCATTCTGGCACCGCAACCATCAGCTCCGGCTCCGACCCCATATGGTTCGCCAATTATTTTAACATAGCCATTCTATTTCATTTATTCTCTTCTATACACTTACCAAATTTCAGCTTTCTAAGTCCATTTTTAGGTTTTTAGGGGGCGGGGGCCCCCACCCCCCTTAGACGTAGCGGCTTGAAACATTGGATGCAACAATGTTGCAACATATAAAGAACGCTTGCCAAGTTTGAAGAGGATACGATGTCTCTAACACCTCTTTTGCTAAGATGTGACATTTGGTGTCGATTTATACCAAATAAATGACCCCGGCGGGGGCCATGGGGACTCTGGCGTTCGGGAAAGTAACTACGGGAATCTTATTTTTGAGACATTCTACCCCTGTTTGACACCCGTCATGATAGGTTTTTGACGAAGGGTACGCCATCTACGAAAAACGCATGTTGCTGCGTTCTAAAACCGCAACGGCTGAAACGCCACGCTCGGCAATAGCGGCAATCGACTCGGCATACCTCAAAACATACTAGACAACACCGAGCTCGGCTTCATAGCTCAAGAAACAAAAATGTTGTACAGGTGCATTAGAAAAAGGGGGTAGGGTAATATCTAATACTAACTCTTGTTAGGAATGAATCGATTCCGTCGTAAACCACAGGAATCGATTCAGCAGTGTCGATTATGTACTAATCGATACCAATATCGGGTATATTCCGACACATACGATATATCGCACTAGATGGGTTAGAAAGGGGGTGGGGTACTAACTCGTAGAAAGAACCAACCTAGCACATTCTAATATACACCAATCGAATCCTCATACCTTATAACATAGGGATAGACACCAATATTTGGTGTATTCTATGACGTAGGATACAGCATGCTAGAAAATGCTAGAAAAAGGGGGGTAGGGTAATAACTCGTAGAAGGAAGCATCCTAGCACCTTCTAATATACACCAATCGAATCCCCGTACCTTATAACCTAGGAATAGACACTAATATCGGGTGTATTCTATGACGTAGGATATGTCATGCTAGAAAAGGCTAGAAAAGGGGGGTGGGGTAATAATTCATAGAAGGAAGCATCCTAGCACCTTCTTATACACACCAATCGACTCCCCGTACCTTATAACATAGGAATAGACACCATTATTGGCCTT
>JABUQX010136715.1:17500-31865 GCA_015478945.1 Trachelipus rathkii
GAAGTAAAATGTGTTGATGCAAAATCTGGGGCGTGTTGAGTGTGAAGAATTGATAAATGAGGGTGAACGTATTAGAGGATTGTGTGGTGTGAAGAAAGGATAAATGGAGAATAAACGAAAGTACGTTAAGATGGCTTGGTCATGTGGAAAGAATGGATGACAGTCGATTGGTTAAAGGGATGTATATAGTGATGCTCTAGGGTGGATTTTCTGACTGCGACGAGTTCTCACTATAGGTTAAGGGCTGTAAGGCTGGGCTTTTCTTTTCGACTTGTGTGACCTTCTACTACTTTCCTTTTCCTATAAATGTATGTAGTCTTACCCCAGTTTTGTTGATGAAAAGTGATGATACATATATATATATATATATATATATATATATATATATATATATATATATATATATATGTAACTATATTATATATATATATATATATATATATATAATAAATATATATATATATATATATATATGTAGTACTCATTATAACTTTGTAAAAAAAATTAAATTTATGTTCGATTCTTACTTATGCTAAGATTTGCGCGAGGCAAAAATTTTAGCATAAGTCAAAATGAAAAATATATAAACCCGTCCGTTTGAGATACTCTTCTGTCAGATACAGTCAGATTAAATTAACAATAAGAATCAGAAGAAATAAATTCACTCAAGATACTCTCTCTCCAGAAATCCTCCCGGCAAAGAGGTAAATTTCAAGGAAAGGGCTGCGACCACAATTTCGATCCACAAATTTTCCCTAAAACGAAGAGTCAGATTCTGAGAAATTGGAAAACGCGCTGGAAAGGGCTGTGACTACCAATTCATCACCTAAGAAGAGAGTATCTCAACAGAAGGGACTTTGTT
Source organism: Trachelipus rathkii (assembly GCA_015478945.1). NCBI lineage: Eukaryota > Metazoa > Arthropoda > Malacostraca > Isopoda > Trachelipodidae > Trachelipus > Trachelipus rathkii. The sequence goes on from JABUQX010136715.1 coordinate 18,363, forward strand.
ACTTTACTTTCATTGAAAATCTTTATTACTTATGTTGAATAAAAACATCATTTCAAATATGGATCTTTAAATTACCAACCTCTTATATAGGGTGCTTGCTCTTAAAAGAAGTCACCAACTTTAGCAAGTCCGACCCCTATATATATATATATATATATATATATATTTATATATATATTTATATATATATTTATATATATATTTATAATATATATATATATATATATATATATATATATATATATATATATATATATATATATATATATATATATATATATATATATATATATATATATATATAATTGTATATTTATATATATATATATATATATATATATATATATATATATATATATATATATATATATATATATATATATATACATATATATATATATATATATATATATATATATATATATATATATATATATATATATATATCTTATATATATAAGCCATTGTTATAAAGCTTGTTAAATTGTTATATATATAAAAAAAACATTAAAATATAAAAAATTAAATAAATATATAAATTGTAAAGGTAATTTTATCGGAAATTATGTTCTTAACTGCCAATAAAGGGTTAGCGGACTGCGAGACTTCAGTAGTGAAAAATAATTATTAGCGATAGAATTAGCTGATTTGCGATAGCTGACTGGCGAAGCAGAAAAGTGCAGGTGCGGAATTTCGATAACGGACTGGCGAAAAAGAAAAGAGTTGGAATTGCGATAGCGGACTGGCGAAGCAGAAAAAAGTTGCGGGATTGCGAACTGCGGAATGCCTCACAAAGTTAGCGGAATTGCGAATTGCGGACTAAAAAAAAAGTTGCGGGTGCCGCACCCTATATATATATATATATATATATATATATATATATATATATATATATATATATATATATATATATATATATATATATATATATATATATATATATATATATATATATATATATATATATATATATATATATATATATAAATATATATATATATATATTCAAAAGAGGATTCTAATCAGTAAATAAGTGTGCCCAGAAATTCTTTTTATTCAAAACAAAAAATAAAATAGATCCAATTGCCTAGGTGCAATTCACTTCATCATTTCTGTTCAGATACAAAAGTATTATAAATATTCACTAAGTCTTTTTAAATCCCAAATCACATCTATGTCATAAGTAGACTCCAATGGACAATCAGTAGTCCCTCACTTGTAATTCACAAGTCACTCTTTAACGTATTGTTTCTGAAATAGCTTGCAGCCACGCACAATATCTTCTGATGACTTCAGATTGAGTTCAGAATATATCTTCTCCAGTGATTACAGGATAATTCCAATGTAATTCTTCACAAGTGGATTTAAAATTACTTCCCAAAATAGTTCTTCTCAAGTCGTTACGAATTCCTTCCAAAGTAGTTTTCCTTAAGTGAACGCTAGTCACTTCAAACACTCTCTAAATATAATATTCTTCAAATAATATATTCCAAGTGAATAAACATCCAACAGACACGAAGTCTTCTGATAATAATTCTTCGTAAGAGAGTTTCAACAGACACAAAGTCTTCCAAAGGTGTATTTCGAACGAGAGATAGAACCCGCGTGGGAACTAATTAACTTATATTTATATTCTTTTGCAGTATCCAAGATGTTAAGGTGTGAAGTTACCTCAGGCACTGTTTCCACAACATTATTTTATCTCAAAGAAATCTTCGTAAAATAATTCCAAATAAAAATTGTTCTTAAATTAGTTAATTTCGCAAAATAAATAATATTTCCAAATAATAAAATCTATCCGCTCTTCTTTGCGGAGCTCAGAATCTTGGCCCTGACAATCCGAATAATATAACAAACGCCCCTATTTAGAAGGAAAACAAGGCTTTTCCTTTAAACCAAAATATTAATTCTTCACATTCCTATCCTTGTCAGGTAATCTCAGATCTTCAGTGGGTGTTTTCCGAATCAAGGGTATTTCCTTCAAAGGTGGTTCCTTTTCCTTCTGCTACAGCTTTATTCTTCGTTTAAATATTTAGTTTTCTGCATATATATCAGTGGTTGGTGGTCTGTTTGCAGAACGAACTCTTTCCCATATAAGTAATTGTCAAATTTCCGTACTCCAAATATTATTCCCAATCCTTCTTTTTCCAATGTAGAATAAATAAGCTTTCTCTCTCACAGATAGCTTTTTACTTGCGTAAGCTATAGGGAACATTCCGTCGTCGAACTCCTGCAGCAATACTGCCCCTATAGCCATATCACTTGCATCCGTCTGGAGTACGAATGATTTAGTAAGGATAGGGAGCCCTAGTATGGGTTGCTGACCAGCATCACCAGGTCCGCTTGAACGCTTTTCTTGTGCTATCCCCATACTACCTTATTCGCTGTTTGTTTTTCGTTAAGTCAGTCAGCGGAGCAGCTATCGTTGAGTAATTAGTTATAAAGTTCCTGTAGAACCTTGTTAATTCTAAGAACGATCTAACCCTTTTTTAGTATATGGTCTCTCAGCATCTCTAATTTTCTTTACATTATCATCTTGCAGAAAGACTATCCCCTCCGTCAGTTTATGGCCTAAAAATTCTGTCTCTGACAGCAATTTCACATTTATGAAGGTCTGAGGTGTTGCACAAACATCTGTAATCCTACTCAACAACTCCCTCCTCTCGCCTTGATCGTACTAGGTTTCGGTATATTTTGGTATATCGATCAAGATAACTATTAAAGTGCTTTTCGTGCCCCTTAGTATTTTCCTGTACGGCTCTAGCAATGTTGCGCCAGCGACTGCAATCAAACGATATTCTTAAAAACTCGTAGTGACCGTCTGGTGTTACGAAGGCCGTCTTTGGAATGTCTTGATTTCTTACCGTAATCTGTCAATAGCCTTTACTTAAATCAATTCTAAAATCTAGCAAATATCTCTTCAGTCATGGTCATCGGTTCGGGATCGAATACTGTGACTTGATTTAACTGTGCATACCCTGTTCGAACGAAATCTTTCTTTTTACCATGACTATCGCCGACGCATATGGCGAATCAAACTCATGATCACTCCCATCCTTAACATTTCGCTGACCTCCTTTTTCAGCGTTTCTCTCAGTGCGTAAGGTATAAGGTAAGCTTTACTTTTTCTCGTGCTGCACTATGTCCATATTTCCTGGCAGATCCGTAAATACCCGTTTGAACTCGTTTAGTATTTCCTTTATTTCTGATATCTTATCTTCTTCTATTTCAGACCCTATTTTAATATCCTCAATGCTTTCCTTAGGCGTGCAGCTTCCTAGGACAATCGCGTCTTCTCCTAAATCAATTTCTTCCTTCTCGCACTCTTCGAAGTCCACAACACCTACGCACGCGACATGTAAAACATCCGACGTTTCCTCATCTCTTTTGTTGTATATTTTCAACAAGTTTGCATGGTACGTTTTGACTTTTTCATTGACTTTACCTATAATAATTTTCACTAATCGTGCTGAAACGACTTCATAGGTTCCTTTCCACTGCATTAGAAATCTGTTTTCTCAGTAGGCAGCAATATCAAGACCGCGTCTCCCTATCTTAAATCTTCTATCCCTTGCCTTCTGTCCTTAATAATGTTTATACCTGTTTTGCGCCTTTTCTAACTCTGTCGTGGCTATTTTCCCTCCAATTTCTCTCTCAGCTTAAACACATACTGGTAACTGTTTGTCACCTCATCTTGCTGCCGCTCGTTATTATAATTCTTTCATTATTTGTATAGGACCTCTCGGACCACTGCCATACAATAATTCCGAAGGGCAGATCAGTACTCTATTGTGGTACCTCTCAGTAGGCGAACAGTAATGGATTGATATACTTGTTCCACCTCTTGGGTTACTCGCTACATATCCTCTTCAACATTCTCTTCCTTAGTACCATTGAATTTTCCACTAGGCCATTACACATAGGATGATGGGCGTCATTGCATAATTGCTTTATATCCAGCAGCCTAAGAGTCCTCCTTTATATATTTCGATGCGAGCTGTGTTCCTAGGTCGGATAAAATTTCATCTTGTACTCCTAGTCTGCTGTACAGATCTACTAAAGCTTCTGCCACAGTTTGGTGTGTGTTTCTCAGCGGTACCACTTCTGGAATCTTGTAGCATAATCCACTCGGGTCAATATATATTTATTGCCCGTCTTGGGAAAGGAAAATTTTAATTGATCTCCGCTAGATCTACAGAAACTCTCTTGAGATGGTTCCGATGAGCAGAAGGTTTCGTCAAAGAGCATTTTATTACCTTTTCTTTCAGGTACCATTCTTTGACATATATCGCAGGAGTGGCAAAATCTCGATATGTCTTCGTTCATCAGCCAGCTAAATTCGCGAAGCACCTTATCGGTCGTTTCTTGACAGATGGCCTCCATGATGCAGTCATAGACCATGGTCATAAGCCTTTTACGTAACCTCTTCGATACCACAATTTGTTTTTTGTACCCTCTTCCTCCTTCTTACATCGATATAAGATCCCTTTCTTTACGTCATAGAAAGACTGTCTTTCTTCTTTGTTCTATTGTTATTATCGTGCATTCCTCCATTTTGCTTAACGCCCTGCACCTGTTTAGCGTTTCATCCTCTCTTTGGAACTCTATCAATTTTTCACGGGTGACTTCATCGTTATCCGGCTGTTGAGTACTTTCAGGTGTGGCGGACTCTTCATTCTGTAAATTAGTCATATTACTCGCGCGTGACGTTATCAATTGTTCGACAGGGTCCTCCGTTGTACCTTCAAACTCTACGAACTCTTCCTTCTGTAAGTTAGTCGTTTCCATCGCATGACGTTCTGCTAATTCGACCGTCTCCGCTGTACCTTAAACTACTGCGATCTTCATGTAATTAAATCGATTTTCAGTCGCGCACGACGTTACCACTTGTTCGACAGGATCCTCCGCTGTACCTTCAAGCACTGCGGACTCTTCCTTCTGTAAGTTAGTCGTTTCAGTCGCGCACGACGTTACCACTTGTTCGACAGGATCCTCCGCTGTACCTTCAAGCACTGCGGACTCTTCCTTCTGTAAGTTAGTCGTTTCATCCTCAGACTCCTTTGAGAGTATTGAAACTATGTTATTCATACTCTACTTCATTGAAAACATATAAGGATACCAATATTATGATGATAAGTACATGTTTACTAATTAGGCACCGCACTGGCTCCACACCGGCGCCGGTACCGATACTGGTTCCTTTCGTGGCTCATTTGCTCCGATACACATTAGACTTTTTTTATTTCATTCTTCTCAATTCAACTTCATCGGAAGCAAACTCTGTTTTTTTCTTCTATCTCCATCTCCCGGCTCCGCTCAGGCTCCAGCAACGGTGCATTCCATGGCTCAGCTCCTCTTCCATACGAGCCTTCTACTTCTTCTTTTCCTTCTTCTGTTCCGTCCTCCATCTTTATCTGTTAGGCAATCCTATGCCTTGAACTCTGTTCTTTTCAGTTGGATAACCCTCAAGGGGTTCTCAGACTCATTTAAGAGTTCTGAAACTATGTTATTCTTATTCTACGTTATTTGAAACCTATATATATAAGGACACTAATATCAGGGTGTTAAGTACATGTTTACTAAAGTTGCACTGCACCGCACCATCCTTGCTCGCATGAGTAGGTACTTATTTTAAACTCGGTACTCTAATTTATTCAGTCTCTTTTATATGCTATCGAAATTTTATCTATCTCTGACTATTTTCAAGGTTTGGGGCATAGTCCCATCATATATTGGGCGTAGCAGTTCAAAAACTCTGGATAAGGGAAGTGACATCCAGCAGCATGGGTTACAAGTTTGAAGAGGATACAAATTCAATAACATCCTTAAAAACGGGGTTAAAGTAAAAAGGGACGGTGCTTTAAGGGGGTTGGACCCCGAAAGTGGGTCCCACCCTCGAAATTTGGGGAAATATACCTCCATATTCCGAGCTCAGCGGGGTCGGTATACTTAGTACTGGAAGAGAAAAATTATTGCCAATAGAACTTAGAAAAACAATATATATATATATATATATTATTATATATATATTATATATATATATATATATATATATATATATATTATATATATATATATATATATATATATAATATATAATATATATATTATAATAGTATATATATATATATATATATATTATATATATTATAAGTATACCTATATGGTAAAGGTTACTTTTACTGACACTTCTTGAAAAAATTTGACTGTTGCCAGATAGGCTATAAAATTTAAATTTTGCTACTTTTTTTGGAAGAAAGAAAACTGTTGAACGCAAGTAAAGTAAAGAAATATATATATATATATATATATATATATATATATATATTATATATATATATATATATATATACTATATATATTATATATATTATATATTATATATATAGATATATAATATATATATATATATATAATTTATATATATAATATATATATATATATATATAATTATAATATATATATATTTATATATATATATATATATAATATATATATATAATATATATATATATAATTATATAATATGATATATATATATATATATATATAAACTGTATAATATATAGCAAACTACATATATAAATACACAGAAAATATTTAATATATATATATATTATTATATATAATATATATATAGATATGATAATATACTGAATAAAGCCTAAAATACCGTAATAATTTAATTGATAAAATTACTAGGGTGGATGAAGCTCTTATGCTTGATGTTGTTATTTATTTATTTATTTTTATGCTAAATATTGTTTTGAATTTTTACGAATCTGTGACTGTTGGTTAGTTATTATTATATTTAGTCGTCGCTAATAATAGATATTATGGAGTGGTGTTTTAAATTTTTTAATTAATTATTGTTATTTAATAAATTAAATATCAATAATAATGTAAGAGATTAAAATAATGCAAAGGCAGTGTAACTTTATTTAACAAAATAAATAATACTTATTCTAACCTGGAATTAAGGGGGTGTTATATGAAAAAAATTAGGCTCCGTTTTAAATATCGGCGCAATTTTTATTTCGTAAAAGAATTACAAATCCGCTATAAAAATATTAAAAGAACAATTCCAAATTATTAATTTAAATAAACTTAAAATAAACTTAAAATAAACTTAATTAACTTAAATTAATTAAAAAGAAATTAATTAATTTAATTACTTATTAATAAGACTGTGAAATTAAACTTAATTACGCATGAATAGACCTATAGGACAAACTAAATATCAACTAATTAAGAGATTTCAAAATTTTTGATATATTTGATTGTTTGGCAGTAAAGAAAAAAAATATAGCAAACTGGCAACCCGCAATTTTTTCTAAGAGGTGTCACGTAAAAAGTAAACCTTTTTACCGAATATATATATATATATAGTATATATATAATATATAATAATAATATATGAAAATATATATATATTTATATATATATATATTATATTATATAATAATTATATATATTTACTATATAATATTTATATATAAAAAATTAATGATATATAATATAATAATATATATATAAGTAGTAAGTGAACACTATGCGCGATACCACCCTCCTTTTTCGATAAAGAAAGAGATATATTAGTCTTATATGGATGGATATGATAGCCGAAGGGCTGTCAATCGGAGGGGCGACAAACAGACAACCGAAGGTTTATCTATGTTGTTGTGTTTGTTTTGTATTATTTATTAAATTTTTATATTATTATCACATCGAAGATTCGTTTCCCGAAGGGAAACGAATCTGAGTTGAAAATCATCCTCAACATATGCATTCTGAATCAACTCCGACTGCCCGACTTTCCGACTTTCGATCCCTGCCTCTGCTTCGCTCGGCTTAGCCCCGCACTCGCGCCGCACCGCCCGCACCGTGTCGTAGCGCGTCGATTCCGACTCATCCTCTGAAGTTTTTAGTTATTTATTATTATTATTATATTATTATTTTATTATTATTATATATATTATTATTATTATTATTATTATTATTATTATTATATTATTATTATTTCCAACCGTGGTTTCTTCTTCGCATCCAGTTTCTGAGTTCGATATATATCTACAGGTTAGGTAATAAACAGTCGTATAACAACAATGTTGGCATCCTTTAAGGGTTTATCGGTCGTAATTGTTCGAATATGATGGTTAAAGACGTATAGGGTGTCTAGTGATCCCCCAGCAAGGGATCCCACCCAAACATTATAATACTTGATGTAGTAAGCTGCAAACTTTTTTTTGGATATACAACCTTTTTAGGTTGTATTCTTAGGTGTATACGGGGTTAAATGACAGATTTGACCAAATTCGGGGACCAGAGCCCCACCAAATCTGAATATTGACATAAAATGATGAAACTCGGTATACACTTACTGAGGCGATGTTCTTAGATACTCCCCGGGGTGTAAATGAACAGCGGGTGCCCCCAGACAGGGGTACTCCACCCCAAAATCGAAATATTGACACTAAGAACACGAAACTTGATATAGCAAGACCTTTTTTAGGTTTGTATCTTAGATGTATCCGGGTAAAATGACCGATTGCCAAATGTCGGGACTCAGCCCCACAAAACTGGAAATTTGACAATAGAATTATGAAAATCGGTATGACAACCTTCTGAGATGTATCTTAGATGATCCCGGGTTAAAATGACTGTGGGTGCACCAGACGGGGGACTCACCCCAAAATCTGAATATTGACATAGAACAACAAAACTTGAATACAGCCTTTTTAGGGTGTATCTTAGATGTATCCGGGGTAAAATGAAAGATGGGAACAAATTTGAGGGACCAGCCCCAAAAATCATTGAAGATATTGACATAGGAATGATGCGAAAACTCGGTATACAACCTTCTAAGGATCCGTAATTTAGATGACCACGGGTGTAACAGTGACTGTGGTCCCCAGACCGGGGGTACTCACGGTGCCCAAATCTGAAATATTAGTCATAGAAAAGTGTTTTGTACATTTTTTAGGTTGTTATCTTAGATGGTATCCGGGGTAAAATGACGATTTGAACCAAGATTCGGGGACCAGGCCGGCGACAAAACTGAAATATTGACATAAGAATATGCGAACTCGTATACAACCTCTGAGGAATGTATCTTAGACTGACCCCGGGTGTAAAATATGTAGCGGTCGCCCTGGCAACAAAAGAAAGGAGAGGTACTCACCCAAAATCCTGAGGAATATTGAACGATAGAACAGCGAAAACTTGAAATATACAGCCTTTTAGGTTGGTATCTTAGATGTATCTGGGGTAAAATGACCGATTTGACCAATTCGGGGACCAGCCCCACAAAAACTGAAATATTGACATAGACACGATGAAACCTCGGTATACACATACCATATAAGCTACTCACATCATATAATGGGTTAAATAACCGTACACAGCCTAAATGGGGTCTCTGGGACCCCAACTTGAAATATTGCCAGAACCGATGAACATCGGGATATAACCTTCATATCTAGTATCATATCATATATGGGTTAAATATCCGTTCACCATCCTGGGGTCAGACCAAGCCCCAGACACTGGAAATATTTCGCGTAGAAACAACGAAACTTGGTATACATCTTTCTTATGATGTATCCTCGATACGAAAACAAAAAAAAAAAAATAAAAAAAAAAAAAAAAAATGAAAAAATTAAAAAAAAAATTTAAAAAAAATTAAAAAAAAATTTTTTATTAAAAAATTTTAAAAATTTAAAAAAAAAAAATTTAAAAATTTAAAAAATTAAAAAAAAAAATTAAAAAAAAAAAAATTAAAAAATTTTAATTTTTTTAAATTTATAACTAAAAAATTTACGTTTTTTAATATAAATCAAACAGACCCTCTAGAGCCTCTGGAGCCTCTGGAGCCTCTGGAGCCTCTTGAGTCTCCAGATCCCCATCCTCCTCAGCCTCCCCCACCTCATGCCCCTCCCCATCTATGATGATCTATTGATTCATGTGATATTTGTATAACATAACACAAAACTTTCATTTATTTTGTTTTAATGCTTTAACTAATTTGTTTTACTAAAATTTACCGCTTTTCATATATATAACTTAAAATTTGTGTTTTTACATACCCTAAACCTGTAAATCAGTAAATCAAACCACACAAAATTTTATCATAACCTTGTCTGATTATTATACTGATCGATGAATATAAGCTAACGTAACAAAGTTTTCACATCAATAAAGAAACATAGCATCACCTGAACTAAGAATTATAATGTACAAAGACAAATCTAACATACCCTACTCACACTTTTTTCAACATACGTCATGGATATTTCAACATTAAACATGGTCAATATTTAACAAATTTGATCATAACCTTGCGAATTACTTATAACTGACTGATGAATATAATGCTTAACAGATAACAAATGTTGTTCACATCAATAAGTAAATACAATAGCAATCAGACTGAAAACTAGGAAATATAATGTACAACGACAAATCTAACATACCTAACTTCATACTTTTTTTCTAACAGTAATTAACATAGTAATACAATTAACATAGTAATATTTCACAAAATTTTATCATAACACTTGTGGTAATTGTCATCCTGATCAATGAATATATACAACGTAACAAAGTTTTCAACATCATAAAGCAAACAAGCATCAATTGAACAATGAAGGTATAAATGTAAAAACGAACAAAACCTACAAATACCTTTACGCTCGAATAAACCAACAAACCAATAACACAAAGTTCCATAATTAGCAACAGTAAAGTAAACTAACATTGCATACAGAGATACGAGCAGATACGACGCTGATACGGAAATATTCATTTAACAAATCAGTAGCACACGATGTTTGTTTATTTATTAATATTTCTAGTAACTCATCTGTTAGGACCTTTTTGTTTTAAAAAACAGTTTTTTTTTTAAAGTCTTTTTCTTATCAACTTGTTACCTTTGTTTTAAAGAGACTTTAATTAATTTTAAATGGGGTGAGGGAACATTTTTTCAAGGAAAAATCATTATGTTTCTTTTAAAAGGGTTTTGCTTTTACTAAAAACTTTTTTTCTTTTTACTGTTTTATAAGAATGAAGTTTTACATTTTACGATACACACTCAGAAACAGTAAATCAGTTGAATCAAATACTACCCCATCCTATCACTCCCCAACGTGCAACATGAGTCTATAGATCCACCACTGACTAGTTAGGAGTAGCATCTGACACGAAACAAGTTCTTACTTGTTAATAGTTAAACTAACTAGGCGGATAAACATATCTTAACGCAACACACAACGGCAGTAACGAAATAATACAGCCATACTGCATCGTACCCCGATAAAAGTTTACATGGTGGGGAAAGTAAAACAAGTTTTTCTTTTCATGTTTTATAACATATAATTTTCAATGAAAAGAGCATTACATAAATATCATAAATAAAAAAACATACGTTTATTTTAAAACATATAAGTCAAAAAAAAGGACATGGGATTCTGGTATAAAATGAAGCAAGTTCTATGATATTTCTCCCAGGAATTCAACAACGCCTTTGAAAGGATGATATATGAAATACTGTCCTGCTGCATTATCACTTTTTCTTCGGCATACATAGGTTCAGTAGCAGCTTCTCGTCGTTTCCAGAGGAATGTAAATGGTATCCTTGCTGATAAGTTATTAACGTAGGCTGCCTGTAAATTTCACATTATAAGGTAAACCGCATGTTTCTTTGTAAATATCGTAGATTACAACCATGTGATATATGAATTAAAAATCCTCGAGTATATCAACCTCTTTAAGATGAGACATTAATCTCATTTTTCATTATTCAAACAAAAGCTGTAATATTTTCAGATGAATTGAACAGTGAACCTATACAGTTGGTGAATGCGTCAGCAATCGATGGGTTTCCATAGTGCGCCACATCAATACTTTTTAACATATCAAGACGCTGTGGAAACAAACTCTATTCTATTATAACCTCCTCACTGTCACCCTGGATAGATTATTCACTGGATGGCGATCCATCAGATGATCCATAATTAGCCTTTACCCAAACTTCTGAGGTATCGATAATCTTGATGAATTCATCAAACCGAATGAATAAACGGTTATTATTTGCACTATCCGAATGGAACTACAGTAAATATCGGCTCTCCATTTTGTTTGACGAAAAAATTATAAATACCACATCATTGGGTATTGACAAAGGTCCCTCGTAAAAGATATTTTCCTAGACGAGTTAGGAGCAGAATGAGAATGATTCATGCATACACAAAACCGAAAATGTCTTACTGATGAAAATCGTATATTATAAACAGATCTAAAAGGTAATGAGATTCTTTTTTTCAACCAATCAGGTCGAGAATTGTTCAAACTCCTCCACTTTTCGAAACATTAAACGCAATATCTATGTTCTTGTATGGTTCGTTTCGAATAAATTATGCAATACCATGATTTCTTGTTTGTCATAGGATCAACATGTAACAATTTATTAAAAACATTTTATGTTTTGCTAATGTCTTTATGTTATAATATAACTTAAAACTTTTATTTATTTTAATTTCATTTCATTAAAACTTTTGTTTTTTAAAAAAAAACTTTTAATTTTTAAATTTTATTTTCTTTAAAAACGGAGTTGTTTTATACTAAAAATTTTATTCTTTGTATATGTTTATACACAAAAAAAATTTACGATTATAACATAGCCAAAAGCAATAAATCAGTAAATCATCCCAGCCACCTGCTTTCTCATCGTCTCCTAACCGCTTCCCTGATCTTTCGATCTAATCGAACTATCTGATTCAACGTCACATGTCCCGTGTATCAGTTTTGAATAAACCACAAACATAAAAAAACCAGAGTTCATCTATAGACACTGCATCGCCAACAGAATCAATGCTACACATAACAAAGTTTTCACCATTACAAAACTACATGAGCATCAATCGTGATCTAAGAATACTAATGTACAATGAAAAACCTACCACATTCCTCAAATCCTCATAAACGGTCTAAAATTAACAAAGTTTCCATAACTTAACAACGAGTAAGAAGTAACTACATAAAATACAAGAAATCGTAAGCCTAATACTACTTTCCTCAAAGATTTCTCTAACATACAATGCTAGTTTTAACATATAACTATATATATTAAACAAATTTATCATAACATTAGCTATTATCTTACTGATCAACGATATATACGCATAACGTAATAATGCTTTTCACATCATAAAGTAACATAGCATAAAACCGAACTAAGAATAGTGTAACAGACAACACCTAAACCTAACTTTACACTGAATAAACTGTTTAAACATAACAAAGTTCAAAACACTTAACATCTGCAAACGTAACTAGTCATACTTTTTTCAAACATTTCCTCTAACATATTAACGTTAATTTTAGCATTGACACAGTAATATTTAACAAAAATTTAATCACATCCTTGTCTAATTATCATACGAATCAACGAATATATGCTAAACCCGTAACAACGTTTTTTAATTAAAATAGTAATATTAAAAAAAA
>JABUQX010136716.1:0-29930 GCA_015478945.1 Trachelipus rathkii
TTGAGAGTGAGGACACTCCTCAGTCTGAAGTTATGACTTAGATATAGGTGTAAGCAGTTCATGGAAAAGTGTGCTGAGTTCATTAAAAATTATTTATATATCGCGTCTTTCTGTATATTACATTTTTATTATCACCTTGATTGATTACAAATTATAACTTTATTATAATTAATATATACGATTGACGATGCAGAAGTGTAGTCAGGTAAGTTGTGAACGACATGAAGGTGGCTGAGTGCAATTAAATCGTTAGTTAGAAGTAAAGGGACTTTAAGTTCTTTGATTGTTGTGACTGAGGGTCTATTACTTAATGAGGGTATAGTTTTTTTGTTTTACCTAATTATATACTGTAAATGTTACTATTAATTGTATAGTAGTGAGTACTATGGTCTGGAATAAGAAGTATAAGATTCTTAAAGTTCAATGTGTTCAGTAATGAGCTAATACCTTAGGGGTGTATAGTGTCACAGGTTTGAGAGAGAATTGATAAAGATGGTGAATGGAACTTAATTATTCTTAAAGAGGTTGGTATGTGGTGTGAAGAAAGGGGAGTAAATGATGAGAATATAAATGAATGGTAATTGAATTTAGTCTGAGATGGTTTTTGTCATAATTGGAAAGGTGAATAATAGCTGTTGGTTAAAGTGGATTGTATAGGTGGCGAGTGGTGGTCTGGGACAATACATAGCACTGGCTGGGAACCGAAGAAAAAAGTGGACTTGAGTCAGCAAAGGAATCAAAGAAGGAGAGAAAAGATGTGAGTTTGGTAGAGGCGTGAAGAAAGGTGTATAACAGGATGTGAATGGCGGGGGATTGTGAGGGTGGTATGGACATTGTGGCCCACGCTGGGCGCCAAAGGGATAACCCTTACATTTTGATCGATTACCATAGTGAGGGTCCATCGATGTCCCCGTGAAACCTTTAGGGTGGATTTTTCTGATCTGCGAGGAGTTCTCACAATTATGGTACTGAGGGGAACCCTAATTCCATCTACCTGGACAGCGGTATAGAATGGAGCTTTGCTCTGTCGAGAGAGCAACATTCCCACACATATACTACAGTTCTCTCACCTGCGTTTTCTTTTCCGGTATGGCATCCACAGAGTTAATTACTATTAAATCACCTTACTCCCATTTGCTTCTGGGAAAATAGAATTGAGGAGAGGCATAAAGAAAGGAAAGAAGAATAAAAGGATAATAATTCAGGATAACTAATAATGATATAATATTCCACATTAATGAATAATAACATATATAATAATAATAAATAATAATAAGTAATAAGTAATAACTAATAATTTGAAATTTTATATTTAATAATCAAATAATGCATTTCATTAATCTTTAATTTTGAAAATATATGGATTAATAATATGAATAACTAAGATGATATTATTCTCTTACTCTTTTAGAATTTATGAATACGGACATTAAGTAGAATTAATAATAATCAATAATGGAATAAAATAATAAAATAATTCATAATAATAATAATCAAATCATAATCAAAAAAGGGGAATGGGAATAATAATAATAATAATAATAATAATAATATATAATATATAATATATTTAATTAATAATATATTATTATAATTAATATCATAATAATAAACAATAATGAAACTAATAAATAATAGTAAAAAATAGTTAAAGTAAATGAAAATAGTAAATATAAAAATATAAAAATATGAAAAGTAATACTATATAATTAAAGAAAGAAAGAAAATCATAATAACATAATTAATGATAAGTATAATAATAATTAAATAATAATATATAATAATAATTATTAATATAATAATAATAAATAATATAATAATCAATCATAATAATAGATGATGATTAATAATAATAATAATATAGATAATAATAATTAATAATATCCATATATATATAATAAATTTTCATTTAATAATAAAATTAAATATAAATTAATTAATAATAATTAATAATAATAATAATAATAATAACTTAATAATAATGAATAATAATGATATAATAATAATAATAATGATAAAATAAATAATAAATCAATAATTATAATTTAATAATTAAATAAATAGATAGATAATTAATTATATAATAATGAATAATAATACATAATAATATAATAAAACATAATGAATAATAAAAATAAAAAATATTAATATAAGTAATTAATTAATTAATAATAATCTTAAAAATAATGAAGAATAATACAAAAATTAGTAAAAAATAGTATATAACAGTAATAAAAATAGTATTAAAAATATATAAAAAAATAAATAATGAAAGAGTAAGAAAAATAATTAAAATAATTATACATAATAATAATAATGAATGAATAGATAATAATAATAATAATATACTAATAATCGAATAATCACAACGCAAAGAGTAATTTTAATAATATATAATATAAAATCAATAATTAATTTAAATAATATATCATAAATAATAATCATAGAGTCATAATGCATAATCATAATAAATGATCGTGATCATAATCATAATCATAAATAATAAATAATGATTAATGTAATAAATGATATGTCTATTACCTGATATTGTGAACATTAAAATAACTTACTTAATGAATAATAACAAATACAAATAATAATAATAATAATAACAATAAAAGTAGATATAATAAGCAAAAATTAATACTAAGCTTGAAATTAATGATAATGTTGATATCAAACAAAAATTTTCAAAGTTATATTTTTTTTTCAATGGGTATAATAGCTGAGTGAGATAATGAATTAATAAAAAGTTTAATTTTTATTATTATTAAAATAATAATAAATGAATAAAATGTAAAGAAGTGAATAGATAGATTAATTAATAATAATAGATAATACAAAATCTATCAAAGTTTTCCAAATTAAGTAATTAGTATCTTAGAAAACTAATTAACTGAATAATAATAAAATAATTAACGAAGTGTGACAAATGAATATATAGTATGCAATTTGGAATAACATAACATAAAAATAATAATAATAAACTACATAATTTGATTGATATTTTCCTCCTTTAAAAAAGATAGAAGTAATTATTTGAAAATTAGGAGATATGCAGTGATGACAGGAGAGTAATAAGTAAAATACAATAAAGAATTAAATAACATTAATAATATAAGGTTTATAGATAATAATCAATGTTAATTATCATATTCTTGATATATTAACGCCTCATCCCAATTATAAAAATCAACTTATCTCGGTTAAAATAAATTTACAGGAAATAATATTTAATTAATGAATAATATATTAATTAATAAATTAAAATTAAATAATCATGAAAAATGTTCATAATTAAAAATGCAAATAATAAAATAATTAAAAATAATACAAATATTCAAAAACAATATTAATAATCGTAATTACAAATTCAAAAATAGTAAAAATTTAATTATCAAAACATGAATGCGTTGCAAAGTGTGTATGTTGTTTGTAGAATGATGATTCCGCAATAATAACTGAATAATATTTTATAAATAATAATAGATAATAAATAATAGTTCAATAAATATCACAAGGTCTGTCAATCAACAATGAAGAGTAGGAATTTCAGCAGACTCTAAATCATTAAAACTTGAAAAACTTCATCTGAGCATATCAGGGATGGAAAAATAACGACTTTTTCTTATAATAAATAATAATATTTACACATGTTTATATAGTAATAATTTACGATAGTATAGTAACACAGTATAAAATTTTTGTAAATGTAAGGTTATAATTTCAATGAACTGTTAATTCTTATAATGTATATTTCAGTCGGTTAACGTAAGATTCTAAAATTATATAATTACTACTGAAAATTGATTATAATTAAATATAACCTGTCATTACAAATTTGGCACAGACTAAGAAGGTACTATTTAGTTTTTTTTGTACCATTTTATACTATATTGTTTCGTTACACTAACAATTTTAAATAAATTATTCAGGCTTAGTAGTGTTTTAAAGTTCAAATGAAATTTGTTTGAACGTAAGATAACTTGGACAACTTTTATCATTTTCTCTCTGCGATTCAAATTATTAAAGAAAAAGAGGAAAAAGGTGAAATGTTGATTTCGTCGCCGATTTTCCATTTTCTTTTTTTTTCATCTTCATTTTCACGCTATGGCATAAAATAGGTTCATGTCTAGGAAATTATAGGAAAAGCAGTTGAGTATATTTATCAAGTTAGGTTTTCTTGGGTAGGGTGTTAATTGGTTAGGTTAATGTTACACGATACAAAATTCAGTACACCTTTAATCTACGAGGCTGGACGGGGGTATTTCATAAGCGAGGATCTGCATTTTTTTTTTATGGACTCACCCGCACGGTGATAAATACTAAACGAGCAAATCTATTGCACTCAAACACACATGCTGTTATTAAACTTAGATCACGAACCCTCACACAGAAAGGGTTATTGGGTAGGGAAGAAGCGAGATTAAGTTTGGTGTTTAAACGAAAATTAGAGACACTAAAGTACTTTTTTGTTTATATTTCAACAACAACCAGCACTCACGGGTCGGAAAGGTACGGAGGGCTAACCCCCCCTCGTAGATTACCCTTGTGTTCTACATTTGCAGTTTATAAAAATATTCAAATGAAAATAATTTAAAATATTTCATTTTTAAAATATTTCATAACCACTCACCGGTCGGGGATTGTCTATTTAAAAAAGATTTTAGAACTAATTAATTTTATAACATGGGTGACTGTAGCGTGTTATTTGGTGGACCCCCAAACATATATAATATATATATTACTATATATACTAGTATTAATATATATATATATATATATATATATATATATATGATATATATATATATATATATAATATATATATATATCTTTATATTTATGGGGTTATCCAACCGCAACAGATGCGATGTGGTACGGTGGGGCTGCCTGCTGTGCCTTGGGGCAACACAATTCACGTTCCTGTATGAGGCTGCAATTTTAAAAATATAGATGTGAAGGGAAGTTATGTCTACTCGCAGTGGCTCCAACTCAACCCTAATATATATATTAGTGAGTGAATAATTATAATTATACATTTTTTAATATATGATATATAATATATATATATATATATACGTATTAATATTATTATACATCCCTAGTATATATATTATATATATATATTATTGTATATAGGAGGAAATGGGGTGGTTAACATTGGTATAAACTATCGGGTTTTAAACCAAATAAAATAACCAAGTAACGGACAGAAAGAAAACCAATGCTAATAATATTTAAAAAAATATAATTTGATGATGGTTTTTCTTATCATGTTGATGTTTATGCAATTTTTCAATTAGAAGAGTTTCTTAGATAGGCACTTAAAATTTTTCATGCGGTTTATATTTATTGTGAGAATAACTCATATTGATTATTAAGTTTATAGTATATATAATATATTTATAGAGTATTTATTGAAATATAACTGTATTAGGTTAGTGATATATAATTATTTATATATAATTAATATTATATGATAATATATAATATTATATGTTAATATTTATATATTATACCTATTTTCTTTCATTGTTTTGCAATTTCTTAGAAAGTTTTATTAATACTATCTTATTATATATATATATATATATATATATATATACAATATTTATATATATATATATATATATATATTATATTATACTATATAATATAATAATATATTAATATAATATAATTTGTAAATTTTGTAGACATTTTACAAACATATATTATTTTTTTCCGGGGAGCTTTGGGAATTCCATTTTTCTACCCTTTTCGATACACATTTCGAGTTTATAATAAAACTCATGGGTGGTTTGTGTGGCTACAACATTTACCAAGTTAGAGTGTAATTACAGTTAAAACTAAGTGTTTGTTTTAAATTAGAGGTTATGTTAGGTTAGGTCTTTGTGAGTGAAGCAAGAAACAGTAAGGTTTTGAGTTAAATAAAACAGGAGTATCACAGGCACGTAACCAGATATAGCTCACTTATTGTGCGTATATTTTTAATCCAAGATATAGACCGCAGTACTTTCGGGATGAGTATTAATAAAGCTATTGGAATTTATGGATAAATGAGTTAATATTACCTGAATTGAATGCCCATTTGTAATAAATTAAGAGCCAATTCTCCTCCCATTTATCATCCAAATTTACCATATTTAGAGTTGAGTCTCTGTGTATGTGCAGCAGATCTAACTTCATTCTATTGGTTACATATGATCTCTCCACAAAAAATTAGATGAGAAGGTTTATAATTTAAAATAGTAAAGCTACTATATTGATCAGCAACTTCAATCAATAATGCTAATGTTGAATTATATACGGGTATATTTTTCTAAACTTTCCGACTTGGTGTACAGCACATTAGGAACCTAGGTTGGGAACAGAGCTAGTAAGCAGGGAAATTCAGCGTTTTATTGTCATATAAGATTCATTAATGTATAATTTAAAGTTTCGACTTATAATGATGAACTCTTCTCTCTCCTCTCCTCTCTCCTCTTATCTACGTCTATCTCTTATCTTTATTATATACCTTCTCTCCACGTCATCGTCATTCGTCCTCTAGCCTCTCTCTGGCTCGGGTGCTCTCTCACCTCTCTCTTCTCTTGTATAGTAGTATGCTTCACTTAGTATATAGTACTATATATTATAAATAATATATAATTAAGTAAAATTGAACATATATATATATATCTATATATATTATATATATATATATATATATATATAAATTATACTATATATATATACTATAGATTTATATAAATATTATATTATAGAGTATTATAAAATAATAATATATAATATTATATATATAATATATAACTATATATTACATAATATATATATATATATATAACATAAATAAACTTTTTATTATAGTATGTACTAAATGATATTTTTATAGTTAGTATAATATAGTTATATTAAATATTATTTAAGGGCCTATATTTCGGTCAGTAAGCAAGTCTTTGTTAGGGTATATAAAACTCACCTGAATTGGTCCTCACAAGCCTAAATAAACTATAACAACGAAACATATTTTTCAATAATGCATGTACTTTAATATCTCTATTCCAGTAATCAATTAACATTCAAATATAACTCTGAATTATTTATAACTCTATACTATAAATCGCCTAAAAAACAAAAGTTTCACAATATTGATCTAAGGCACACAAATCATCTATAATTTGAAAGAAAACGCGAAAATCCCTGAATATCGCGTTCAATAAACAATAGGCAATACATATTTAATTCCGCATTTATATATAACCATATATTATCGATGCATATAGATGGTGATACATTGGATATTTAGATGTCAATATATTTTCATATTTTCATAATAAAGATTATGATGCACAACAGTTAATTTGGATGACTTACCAATTTATTAATTATGAGTTAGGGGTAGCAACATGCGCCGATAAGTGATACAGAATGGCTCGGCAATATAATACACATTTAGAACAGTAATAAAGATGTTATCACTTGTTAAAATGTTAACTAAGGCAACAGAAATGTTAATGCCTACATATTATCATGAAAGAATTTAATAAGAAACAAAATTTATAAATAACAGATATCCGAAAAACACTAAAAAACACCGGCCAGAACGATGTGAATAACTGCAGTAATTCAAATTGACTCACAGTTTAGGTCGCGTGAGATGGTAGAGTTGATATTAGAATTGGACTCAAATGAAGTCCACGGGAGTTGTTGACTCTTATCATAAGTCTCCTTTTTACATTAAAAACATATGGGAAACTTATTAATTAAGAATTTTCACTCTATTTAATTTTGTGGTCAAAGTATTCTAATATACACTAGCAAATTCATATTACCAATACTCTCTGAATCAGAGATCTGAAGATACAAACTTTTGCAAAAGAATGATAGTAAAAGAGAATTGCCAGTGTAATGCTGTTTATATGTAAGACTTTCACCTATAATAATTGCAAGAATCAGTCGATAGAGTGTATTGTTATCGTTAAAGGAAGTAATAAATAGTTTACTTAAAAGCAAAATTTTAATAAAAGGAGGTTGCGTATGCATTATTTATTTTAATTTAAATTTATTAAAGCATATACTGTTTATTATGAATTATAAATGAATAAATTTTTCCAAAGTGCTATTTAAACTATTTAAAAAGCTAATAGTTTAAAATAGTTTAGTGCTTTTTCCAGTCCGCGCCTAATTACGATTTAAGAGCGTAACAATAAGATACTCACTCTTATAGTGATTTATAAAAAATTTCATGTTCTATGTGATCTGGCTAATTTCTTTTTCTTGCGTTTTCCATTTTCTCAAATTTTTTCTATCTTCAGATATGCTTTTTCCTTTTTCATTGCAGATTTTGGAAAAGAAGGTAACATATAAACGTACAAACGATTACAACCTATTGGACAATTACTACTAGTACAATAGATGGTACAGACAGGAAAACTCACAACGTAAATATCTTAAAAGTTAAACAATGAACTCTATAGGAACCGACACGACACATAGTACTCAAAGTACTCTACTCGATATAGACTTACCTTATAGCGACGGACAATAACACTCACAAGTAGTAAGTTATGTTGCAATAGAACTCCAAATCACACAAGTGTAATTGAAACTGTAAGACACAAACAACTGTCACTAATTCTAAACTCCCAACTTAACATGGAAACATACACAAGGTAGTCAAACATTAATACGTAGACCTACATATGTATTGGGCACTCTAAATCCAATAAGTTCGAAACTTAAAATTAATTGTGGAACATAAAAATCTTACCTGTGTTAATGAATAGTAGCAAAAAAAAAATCTGAGAAAATAATATATACAACTTAATGAATTGTAAATTCATTAATATGGAACACGGTAAAGGATTTTTATGTTCCGGGTTTTTATTATTATTTATATCGTTATCTGTGTTTATAATATTATTGTATTTCTAATTTTGAATATTCATATTAATAATATCACTAGAAATTATGGATTGTTAGTAAAATTATTTTTTCTTCTTTTAGGAATAGCTCCTCTGTTTTGGGATCTACGTGTAGTACTGGTTGCAGCTACCAGGATAGTTATCTACATCGCGTAATTGATAGCAATGAGCAAGCGATAGAATAATTTTCTTCGGATAATTCTCTGAGAGTATGAAGGAGTATTGTATTGTAAAGAACTAGTAAATTTTAGGAGATACATTTACGGTGGATAGCTTGGGTGAAGCTAGGTGGTAATGTTTGGTGGTAACTTTCGAGGTAATCTTCGGAAGCTTGGTGGAAGTTTTGATATAAAATCCGGAATGGTGAGTCTCACTGAGGGGAATTGGTTCCATACTTCAAACAGACAACTAGAAGTCCGAGGATCGGAAGTCGCATAGATATTGTAGAGATGGATCTATCTCATAGAAAGAAGGAGTATCGGTGATTCACAGGGAGGGGAGACTGCCTTGCTCTGCATTGACTTACGCATACTCGCATAGTTGTGAAAGAATCCCGAGTACCGATGAAATATTGGGAGGATGTGGACGTATACAGTAAGTTGGATCTTTACGTCTGTCACTCTATCATTTATTTTCGAGAAGAAAGTAGGAGGAAAGTATCTACATTCAGAGACCATCCGTAGAATATGAAATAGGTGGTGGAAAGTGCATTAGCACCATTATCGCTCATCTGGTGAAGATGGTGATTTATCTATCTATGCATAGAAATCTTCTAGGGAAAGAAGAGGCGAACTATGAAGAGAAGTTGAACAAGATGCAGATGGAGTACGAGGAGAGGATAGTTGTGGAGAACTATGAGAAAGGTTTCTCCTCAAAGAATAAGTAGTAAACGGATCAAAATTTTGATTCAGGATTGCACAGATGAATGTCCTGACGAAGGAATTCTCTGTGTTGTTTGTTGATGCTGAGGAGGTGGTATTTGTCTCGGAGTAGAAGGCATAGATAGTGGAAGTGAAAACTCTTGGGAAATAGGAGTCACACTCAACTAGGTGCAGGATGTCAGCATCTTGCAGTAGGAGTACATCTCAGGTCTTCTCTGTACATAGATGGTTTTCATGCGCCTTGGAAGACTGTTGGGGTTTCTTGTGAGGCACACTCTTATGCTGTGTTCATCCTAGGTACCTACAGACAGGAGGTTGGGGCGCTTGACTACGGAGCATCCTCTTAAACATAATTGCATACCCAGGTAATAGCAATTATTCATCTAGGTGTTCAAAACGCATCAATCAATCGATCTCACTCTGAATTGTCTTCCCCCTTCGAAGGTTAGGGAAATGGACGTGTTAAAGTGGCAGGGTGGTGGATGGAAGGGCAGAGGGCGCGGCGACAGCCTGAACAGTTGTAGGGATTATACGTATTTCCATTGGGAAGTGAAGAAGATGAATTATCATGCAGTTTTTGCACAACTGGCATGGGGAGAATTCAAAATTTGTCACATTGTGACTCACAAATTCTTATTGGTAAACTAAACAACCGAGTTGACTATTTGGTTATATTTTCAACACCTATCAACCAAAGATACGGCCCGACCCATTGCTTAAAAAGCTTGGGCGAAAGATGGAGGTTGTAACAGCAAGTCGCACATAGACATACAATATACGAATAGATACGAGTGGGGGCTGACTAGAATGTTGCTGTTGAGCTCCAAGTCTAAATTTTCTTTTCAATTTTTTGATAGAAGTGATCACGAATAGAAGCTGCTCGTTCAGCCATTTCCGCGTTAAAGTCATAGAGATGATCTTTTAAAGGTTGTGGCTTATTAACAAACGAAGAAACATAATTAGGAAGGTCATAGAGTATATCTAACTGAACATAGATGTAACAGATAAAATGAGGGTTAGTTTCGCAATATGAATGAGTGGTTAAGTAGTATGAAAGCAATCTGAGCAAAAGAAATATACCTACTCCAGCCGTCGCCATGTTTAGAGAAACATATTTGACCGAAGATAATTCTTCTGAACACGACTGTTTTCGCTCGCTCCACGAGGACTATTTGAGGTAGGGATGGTCGAACGGGAAATGGTGCGGTGTCTTTATGTTACAAGTTTTACAAACTTCAATTAAACCGGAAAATAATCGTGTAAGTAAATTTTCTCACCTGCGTTGTCAACTGCACTTATATTTTGGAGAAGACCGTGAGTTACAAGACTTTATTCGCAAAAGAGCTCAGCTACTACCGTTGCAATCACGGGTGAGACAGGGCAAAAGTCTGTGCAGTAGCTGAGTGTAAAGGTCTTTAAGAAAACTAACAATATACTAGCACGAGAGAATATCGTACATCTCTAGGAAGGACCTATATGTGTCCAAAGAACCCTTAGAAAAAGGTAAAAGGGAAGAGATAAGAATTGTATAGCTATCTGGATCAGTTTTTCGAAACCTTAACTTCACATAAAGAATTCCTTGTTCTCCACAGAAAAGGTCGAAATAATCGCTGAAAGCCAGAAAAGTGTAATAATTGGCTCTTGATTCGAGCGTTCAATGCGTTCAGCACCTGGATGACAGCAGATATGTATTATATTCAAATATTATAGATTAGAATTGGAATTCTCTGCAAATCTATGATCTAATCTCTTTTTCTAAATGAAATAAAAAATGTCGATTTATAGAGAAATGGGGAAGGGAACACTTGCTCAGAAAACTGAGTGAAGAATGGATTCGAATCTACTTATTATTTCCGATAAGTTAATCGATTTCTCTCTCGTTCGATCGGAAAAGGAACGAGGGTCTTTTGTTAAAAATTGATATATTCTCAGTAATCTGACGAAGTCTATAGAATAGGATTTGACCGAAGCAACCTATACGAGAAGGAGAACGAGGGTCTCCGAACGAGAATATGTAATTCGAAGAGAGACAAGGCCAGGATTCTCTTCACTCAGAAGAGGTAGAAATGAGCCACGCTTTCATTGGCCTGAGCAGGTTCTCGTTACTCTACATAAATAATCGGAGAACTGACAATTAATTTACGCTTGACTTTAATCAATAATTCTGGCTTAAAAGACTGAATTTTCAAACTTCCCTCTTTCTATCTGCCAGAGCAACGTTAATTGTTTATGACGCAAATACACTTAACTAAGGCAGCATGGTCGTTATAAATTTTTCTTAGGGATATCCACAAATAATAGTTCTAAATTTATATAAACCATCCATGTACTAGCTAAACGGCTTCTGTTCGTAACATCTATAGTTTTAACTCCGCCTTGATTCATCATTTTGATGAAAAAGCAATAGGTTTTTCTTCTACCATTCGACCTAAATTGGGATAGGACAGATCAACCAGACGACCGTAAAGAGAAACGCATCAGTCACTTAATGATAAAAGGTTTAGTATAATTCGGGAACGGAAAGGGCAGGACTCCATAAGTAAAAGTCTTCTTCAGGAGTGTCATAAGCGGTCTGTGCTCCTACGCGCCAGAAAGGGGGAACTTTTGCTTAAGATAGCAGAGTATCCTAGCTGCTGTAATTGCTATTGAAAACCTCGGAATTAAAATTGCGAAAGATAGAGTTCTTATAAAAACCCAGCAGCCGTACTCATGGATCATCTGAGTATTTTGAAACCTTTTTAAAGCTCTTTGTTTTGAACTGGATTCCAGAGATCAAACCGTTCGTTCACTATATTTGAAGCCTAAAGAAGGTGACACTGCCTTAAAGAAGGTACCATTTGTCAAAGCTTACTTAAGGTGGCTATTTTCAAAGGCATAAATGACCTTGGAGGAAGGTGTGATAATGATATGGATATCTTACTGAAAATTGTATGGTCATCTACGAACATAAAGACAAACAACACTCAGCAAAGCCTGATAAAAGCCATTTCCATTGTGCGACTGAATACCGAGGGACTATTGCACGTTCCATGGGCATCGTAGAGTACTCGTAGTGCCCTCTACGTATAGAGAAGGCGGTTAGGTGTCTAGCAAGTTGTCAGAAACGCTACAATGTGAAACCCATAAGGAGGTCCAAAACAACGGAAGGATGCGCGTGCGCGTCCTGAGTGGCGACAGGCTTTCTGCAGATCGTCGCAGGGGAAAGCGATCGTGGATGTGAAAGAATTAAGTTTCCTAAGTCAATCCACTACTCTCAGTTTTTCCGGCCTGTTCTTTCGGTATAAAAGAAGAAGTGGACCACTACAGCAAACACGGGTGTAATATAATCTCTTTTCTCTAAGCTATCTCAACCCATTCATTCATGAGTTCTCCATGATCCGTGCGCTAATGCTATAGGGCCGGCTGTTAGACATATGGAGATCACGCTTCTACTATACGCTTAATGGAACAATTTATTCCATTTTACAAAGTCCAACAGGATCATCGGCCAGAGCAATTGAATCTATTCTTCACTAAAAAGTCAACATCTCTTCTAATTGAGATGTATTTTCAATACATATTTATTTGAATCTTTACTAGACTCTGAAAGCAATACTTCACGGTAACTTCCTCGTAATTTGACGAGTCAAGAAGAATTGGAAGTGTGAACTTGCATTTCAATATAAAATCATTCTTGACAGAGGCTTGCGGTCATCTTCGCTGTAAGAGTAGATTCGAGAGCTGTTGTAACGAATAATTGTGATTATCAAATTAATAGGTATCAGCACTTAATATAGCAATTCCAATAAAGTTTTACTCGTCAGTTGCGGCCACGTAGGACAACGAATTACAAAAGAGAGAGAGTACCTGAATTTTAAGAAATCATATCATTTACTTTTCTGTGTATGACAGCTATTTCTCCGGAAGGAGAAGCATGGAACGCAGACTCACCTGTGGACCGGAAGAATGTACCATAGAGTCGAGCCAAAGATTCCGAACCAGCTGAAGAAGAGTCACTTTAATACTATATAAATCATCTTATCTATCCCAACATTTGGTACTTCTGAAATGTCATTAGAGTACATTCGCAGGAATTCTACAATGTAACTTGCTTTAAAAAGAGGATTTGAACGTATTGATTCACTCTGAAGAGTATGTTGAGGTATAGGTAGCTCAAAAGATGAATTTAAAAGAGATTTTGGCAACTGATCACAATCTGTACTTTTGCCATTTTGTCTCAATTCCATTTGAGTCCTGTAATGATCCTATGGCCGTGGGAAGTCATAAAATGAATCAGGATGATAAAGGATCGGAGTTAGAATCGTACACTAAAGATTTTTCCTTTCACAATCGAAGCTTATTAGTATCTGCAGGAACGGTACTGAGGGCATGTAATGTCCTAAATTTGAATTATTTTGAAATTTATGGGAATAATGTCTATTCTGGACATTCAAATTATTTAAATTGTCTCTATAATTAACTCTATTTGTATCTAGAAAAGGTACATTAGACATGGAATGTCCATAAAAAGAGTTTTCGTGAGAAAATTTAGACTGATCAAAATCTTCACTTACGACATGTTTGGAAAAACGGACTTTCTTCTCTCTATTATTTGAATCGAACGAAGTGATATAGTATTATATTCGATCAGAGTCATAACTGGTTATTCTTTGGATATTGCAGCACTGACAGAGATGTCCTTTGGCATCTCCATTAAAATTTGCAATATTGCTTAGGGAAACCATTGAAGGCATTTGAGGTCACTTACTGGCAGAAGCTCTGGGACGAATAAGTGATAAGAATAAAATCCTTACGCAGTTGCAGGTTTTTCTGAAGCTTAGCCTCTTTTTATACTGGAGTGAGCTCCAGATGGGCTAAGCAGTATACTTGATAAAAATTATTTGAAAATTATAATCTTGATGAAGTCCCTTTTCCCTTTGAGTGCTGTTGTTTCTTTACAGTTGTCTCTTAATGAACTTCTTTGTTTCTATAAATAACTTCTTCTGAAGTTAAACTATTTTATTCGGATTAATATAATCCATCAAGTTCAGTGGACATCTTCAGATATTTTGCCGGAAGACTCTCGTACGTGATCAGAAGCAGAAATATTTCGATCCTGTAATGTTAATTAACGGAACGAAAAATTGCTTAAGCTCCCCTCTGGACAAGGCGAACCAAGGACTTACGGTCCGGTCGAACCTTCATTCTCACGAGGGAGATTCCTGTGACTTATGTAACTACTTAATTATCAGCGAGTTGCTGTATCTCGGATATAAGGATGCACTACAAACCTATCCGCAGAGAGGAAGATAATAAGGGAAAAAGATCCCACCCTGGGTGTAATATAGAAGCTCCTGCTCGAAAAGGAGCGTGCTCCGAGTTCCATACAGCGTGAAGCCCTGAAAGAGTATCGTATTGATGGTATTGGTGGGTAGGAAAAGGATTGTGATCAGTGTCTCCAGACCATCGTATAGGATACTCAGAATATTTATCTTTATAACGATTTTCCCTATCTAAATAGAATCTCCGAAAAGAATCACTAGCCAATAATATGTCCCCCATAATCGCCTTATACAGAGGGATTAACCGGCCACATCCCGGTAGGAGGCGGGTCCTTTCAAAAATCTGATCCATTTATCTGTTAAATTTGTTAAATTTTCCTAAATCCTAAAATCACTTGACTAGCATCTTTGTAAATGTCCTTAAGCTGCTGAAACTATATGCTAGGATGTGTATATCTTGGAAGCTACTCTCTAATTGTAATCTGAAACGGGATTTTGTTTTATGTCCGAGACGGTTCCGATAAGAACGTATAGCACTTATGACTAACGGTATGATCACTGGCTAACCTTTCTTCGAGAATCTCAGTTTCACTACTGCCTATATTAATTGTTTAGGCTTTTATTAAAATAGGCACTCTGTTAAATTTACATTCAGTTCTAATGCCAGCTTATCATTCACATATTGAGAGACGAGGTTGAGTCGTCCAACACAATAAACGTGTATAGATAACATATTTCACCAACATTAGATTAGTATAAATTACGTTACAGAAAGGGTCTAGGAACTTCCCTGTTCAATTGTTGGGCCCTATGGGGATCTTAAATCTACAGTCCACAGTGATATACAATGTCACGCCTCCTTCCCTTATTTTTGGGGACGAAGCCTATAGGCATAAGTTTCTTCGTAAAAACGACGTCTTCTAATAATGACCACTACATAATTGCCGCGGGCTAACTTACTCTTAATCAGGCCTTCAGTATTTAATACATAAAGAGCATGTGGGTAGTAGTTAATTTGGTACAGGTACAGCTATATACTATTCCCTTATCTTTCTCGTAGGGGAAGAAAGTAGGTGAAAATATTTGAAAATTAGCGGACAGTAAAGATCATCGTCTACCTAAAGAGCAGAGATATCTGTAGGAAAATAGCGTATAATGATAGGTTACGTAAGAGTCTTCTGACCTCGACTCCTGAAATAATATTTCGTCAGATATTCGGAGTCGGAGAAGAATACCTTTCACTACTGCTGAAAAGGGGGCCCTGAGGGAGGATTCTCATTTATTCTCGATATTTGGGCTAATGTGAGAGCTGATTATAATCTTCTGGAATGGTATAAAGCGAGAACGTATATGCGAGGCGGAGAAGTTGATATCATAGTTTTCCCGACAGGAATCCTATTCCTGCATTCATATCACTCATGAGCGATCAATATTTCTGACGTTCTATTATAGATTATTATATATTTCACTCTTAAAGAATAATAATGACGTGTCTATTTAATAGAGGAGTCAGGTATTGTCTTTGATGCATGCCGTGAGTTATACGTACAGTAGAAGATAAGATATAATTAGATCGAGGGCGTGGCATTAGGATATCTGAAAGATTGAGAGCGAGCATGTGTAGGGGAAGAGTGAAACGTTGTTAAAAAGAAGAAGAAAGCCTGGGGGAGAAGCACCGATGTAAGCATTTATACACTACTCGGAGGTGCCTCTCCTTCTGCTCGCTTTCTCCCTCCATTCCTATAAATTGTATCCTACCTTTCAATTATTTTTATCTCTTAACCCCTCCTGTGACTCTGTTCCTATTTCTCTGTCTACCCTGCATCCGCAGGAGACAAATCTTGATCTCTTTTTAAACGAAACTAAGATGGCCGGGGGAGCTCTGGCATAATGCTCCAAGGAAGATCTCTACAGACGCAGTCTGCGTCCCCTTGCACTGGTAAATTTTTTTCTTTTTTCGAAACAGGGTAGGTTAGCAGTAGGGTTTTCTATTAGCGCACACTCGTTCGTGTGGTTATTTGACCCAGAAATCGTTCATCACCTTATACATATGGGTTTATTATTTTTACCTGGTTTTTTCCTATTGTTTGGAGACTGGCAACATTAGGCTGAGGATTTTTCCCGTAGGAATTTCGCGTCTGAACCACTGAAGCGTAACCTATATCTGGATTCGATAGGTAGAATTCTGAGATCCTTGAAATAGGTTCTGGTAAATTAGCGGTTGAATAGATTTTTCGCGATACTTATTGTTCAATTTTGAGGAAGTGAAGGAACAAAATTTGATCAAAATATTCAATAACTTCCGGCTGGAAGTGTTTGGGAATAATTTTTTGTTACACTTTGAGAAAAATTATTAATGTCCTTTTTAATTTTTCAGATCACATTTCTCTCTCATTGTTGCATGAGATCTCATGTATAGAAAAGTAGGCCTACTCGTTCTTTCTGGACGTTTGCTTCTTTTTTGGTTTAACGGAAGTTTAGATCCTGCATCATCATTCAGATTTATTTCATCCAATTAGCAATTACAAGACTCAAGCTCCGGACTCGACCGGGTGTGGGCGGATCCAGAAATACTCAATTCAAAGGATGCTGTTCTCAGCGAGACATTCATCTCCATGCCTCTTTGCGTACCTGACCTAATATGTTCAATGTCATAAGCTCTCTTCATGAACCTTTGGCATCGACTACTTTCTGTAGAAGCTTAACTTTTTTCTCATCAGTATCTAATATCATCTGCTTTTAAAAAATAATCTTCCATAAATGCCAGCCACCTCCTCACTGAAACACCAGTAAAAACTCCCTTGGAGTCAAACCCTTCAAGAGTCGGAACAGGATACCTCGTGTTGTAGAACCTTTGAATATTGCCGGGAGTCGGAATCACGTTATCATGATGTGGTCCATGAATAGGGTTATTAGGTGCAGTAGGACCTGTTGGGAAAGATGGAAGAGCAGAAGGAATTTGCTGTTGCTGATAATAATGATAAGTTCCAGGCATGCTTAAGTAAGCGTTATAAGAAGGAGCGAGGCTACGCATATAAATTAGTCTATAAAAAGGAGATGGAAAGAGTCTCCTATATTAGCTACTGAAAAAGGGGCAACCCCATGACAATGCTGTCAGCTCAGTTCTATAGTATTTAAGATAAAGTACGGCAAAAGATAGTTTCAGGCTAATGGTGCTGGTACTTGGAGTTCAGGTAGGTTACTGACTGCTCTTAGGGACATTACGCATACTGGAAATGTGATACCTTCGTACTCCTATATCTATGGAAAGCCAAATATCATGAAAGAGAGACCTAACATAACCCGACTCCCTCCAAGCGGGGAGCTTTTGGAGAGCCCCAATTAACCCACCTGATCCTTTGCTTGCTTAGACAGCTAAATATATCGGTACCCGACAACATTAAACTAATTTTCACTAAAAGATTAAATGCGTTGTTGGTAGGACTAAAGATAGTTAAAAGTTATGTGTTATGGTAAGAGAAAGTATAGTAGCGACTACTCTCAAGATGTAGTACGCTATGGTTGATCCTCATTCATGCAGTTAAGATTTTGAAATAATATACATATAATTTACGTATAATATAGTAATATAATATATATTACATATATGATAAATATATATATTATTATATATGATTAAAAATATATATATAAGTTATTATATATATTATATATATAGCTATAATAATATTATATTATCTTTCCAAAATAAATTTTAAAATCTACTTTTCATGTTTACATATAATATTTGTTATGGAATTTAGCCTATTAGGGGGAGCAACCACAGACCCCTGATCGTTTTATAAAATTGTTTTACTCGAGATCTGTATTCTAGAAATGTTGTAGTAAATTTTAAAAAATAAATTGCTATTGTACCGTGATTTATAAATTTTGAACAATGTATGCTAATGCATATATAACCCTATTATAGATACATGACGAAGAGCTCCCAGAAATATTTAACTTCTTAATGTAATGATTATTATAATAGAAGAAATGAATATTTCTTTCTTTGCATATTCACAACCACCCGACTTATAGAGAGACGTCTTTAACAAGTCAATTTGTATAAGCAAATTAGCTTCATTATTTGAGTAAAAATTTATATTTAAACACAATACCGAATCACACAGTAAGATAAATTCTACTAATAATAACACTTTTTAACATAACTTAAACCTTTAGAACATTTCTCAAAAGAACAATGCCTAATGCTTCGATGATAAAAAAAAAAAGCAAATCTAGTTCCTATTTTAATTGTTGTTGCGTTGTATTTGTTTGTGAGCTCATTGTTTATATTATACTTTCAAACAATTTGGTTATTTAGTTATTGATTAATGTTCATTTTTGTATTCACATCACAAGTAAAATAAATTTCTAATAATTTTTATTCTTTTTTAAAAACCGGGTTTATTGAGTAAATTTATTAATCAATAAAGGTATTTGACACCCTGACCTGTCGGACTTTAAATAATGTTTGTATCAACACTCGATTCGGTGGGATAGCCCCAAAAAGAACTTGGGAGGGGAATGGGTAAGATTCTGCACATCGGAATGTTTACTAAGTCATTCAAGATGAACCTTTTATAAATTGAGCATCATTTTTTGTGTGCCTTTTTTCTCTTTGGGAGGGTCTGGAATAACCAGGAATTGATCGAATATTATTACACTCAGATGGTCTTTGTTTTGAGTTAGGTTTGGTTGTTGATTGGTGTGCAAAGGTTTTAATTTTGTTAAAGAGTTATTAGACAATGTTCCAATGGAATAACGAGATCTTAACTAATAAGATGAGCGCATTGATATGCTATGTGCCATTCTCGCTTAACTGTTTTATTCTTCACTGTTCTAATTTACTGGGGGTCAGCGCCATCACCAATTCGAGGTACTCGTACCTGTCCATACAAATGGTTCTTGTGGCTACCAACTAGCTAGATTTGGATCAGACTATATCATTTACTTTTATTGCTATTTCCCAAGTTGTTGTCACATGCGCTTTTGAACAAATTCTCTTAAGCTAGGAAGGCAAATACTTCTTCATACCAAAGTTTGTTTAAATTGGGTTGTTAGCATCTGAGTCTGGAGTAATCTAAACGGTTTTTTCTTAGAGTGTTCTTCGGTCAGGTTTTCCTTCCACTACTATCCCTTCCCGCACTCCTCAATAAATTAGTGATGAGGCTTAACGATTAGCATCTTAGAAATGGCAAAGTTAGGTGTTTAATAAGAGATATCAAATATCGTTGCGATCTCAGAAGGTAAGATTCAAGGGTCTAGAGTTACCAGCAAATTTTAATAAATGATACCTTAACTGTACAATAATATGTTCAAAATATGTCCAACTTTACGCTCTCATCATATCATCCTGTATACAACTTTCACAGAGTTTTTATTTTGTCTTCCCCAAAAAACTAGCAAAACCATGGTAAGCAGCGTATAAAGGCACCTTTCATGTCGTCAATGTTATTTAAATTGAAGTTCCTTCACAAACTCTAAATCAGACCTCGTAAGGCCTTTTTGCAAAAGATGAGACCAATCCTTAAGATAATTAACAATAACTCTTCTAAAATACTTTATAAGATTAATGTTATAAAGATTTACAGATCTGGTGATGTTCCCACTATCATTCTCAAGACTTAGGCCTCTGAGCCCTAGTTTCTATTGTGTATATTTGCTCGTTGTAATTTAGTGCATGTGAAATAATAAATATAAACACTTTTGTCGAGTGTGGTTACTTTTTGGTGGTTTTTACAAATTAGATGACCAGTATAGTCAATGCCTACAAATTTAAATTGAGTGATTAGCTGCATGTGATGTTAGAGACGTCAGTGCATTATTAATTAAATATGCTCTGTACATTATTTCGGCAAATCATTCGCATTGTGTATCAATCTTTTTAACTGCTATTCTACCTTTAGGGATCCAAAACCCTTGATTCCTAATTGTGTGTTAGTGTGGAATCTAAGAAATCGCAGGTTTGTACTTTTTGGTGAGTATTTATAATTAACATGTTGTAAAATAATGAAATCGAGAAAATACAATAAATTCGATTACTTCATATTAAATATTAATTTTGAAATGCGCCCCTAGAATCTCATCATACCTCATGTCGCAAAAATAAATTTCGGTTATCTACTAACCATGGGAATTTTTTCTTTTTTTATCAATTATTTATTACATTAGAATATCCTCAATTTCTTTGTAAAAAGAAATTTGAACCTTCTTGACCCAATACATTAATGATTTCTTATAAGGATCACCTTTCGTTATATTACATAAAAGGTGAACAAATATTTAGGGAGGTTTCATTCATCATTTTATCAAAAGATGAATATTTGTTAAGGTCAATAATTTCATTATTGTTTTTGTTGTCTGAGATTCAGTAGTAGAAAAATTCATTAACTCAGGAGATACAGATCATAATTTCCTTGGCCAGTTTGTTAGATTTTGAAACAAGATGGCCCATTAAACCATAAATTTAAATTTTCTAAAAATTTATTATAATAAATCCTCTAGTTAGAATCTTGCTGGTTTTCTGTTGTATGCAATTAACGAACATTATCATAATCTTATATTTATTCTTTATGTCACTTAAAATGTAGTTGAGATCTTTACCGTGTTAACGGATTTACTTTTAACCCTTGGTTTCAACCAGTACAGCGCCATATAATTAAGCAACCTGAGAAATACACTTATGTTGATAATCCAATACAAAACTGGTAAGTTCTAAAATGGGCAAGCATTTAAGGCCAGAAGAACTGCTAATGAATTCTAATGTGGGAATGCTGTAGGCTTTTTTGGGGTTGATAGGAGCCACTTTAGACTTAGCAAATAAAGCTTGGTTGGAAACTGATTAGCTGTGGAACTATAACTACAATAGGCCATAAGCATTTTGAGCTACTGTCTACAAAGACGTTTAGGTCATACTGAATGCTCTTCATTTACCTGCCTAAGAAAATGCTTCTGGTAAGGATTGAAGATCCTTTTTTTAATTTTTCCCATTCACCCAATCCACTCTTAACAACTCATTCATCCATTCATATTTTGGTTTTAACCATACCTCTTATTAATATAATTGACCTCTTATTGAATACTGGCAAACCAACCTATCAGGATCAAATCTTTAGACCGCTCAGATAGTAATTGACCGTTTAGTTTTTTGGCAATATCACGCCAAATGTGACAACTGAAACCTGCATAGAACTCATTCTGTTATCGTTATATTTTATAACAAATACTCTTTCCAACACAACGCATGTCCACCGAATACTTCATCAGCTTGTAAACCTTTTTCAGTTTTGTCCATTATTAGTGTTCGGACCTAAGTATAGAACCTCCTGATTGATTCTATCATATGGTTAAATGATAGAGAATTTATGACTCATTCAATTTATTACCATGTGTAAATAAATTAGCCCACAAAAAAGTTTGAGAAGTCAAAACATCGTCTTTACACCTGTCCATCAATTAAATTGACTTATAGTGTTTCAAAATCATTAGTGTTCATAGATGACAGGTGAGGCTGTAGACCAAAAGGAATAGTTTTGCTGAAACAGTAATTAATTCATTATTTCTATACTATAACAAAAAAAAACAATCATTTATTTTTAGTCAGTCCTCTGTCTCTCTAAGTCTAATAGATAAAAAAAGCTTGTTTTATGTCACTGAGGACTACATTACATTGTCTCTAAATATAAGTAGTATTCAATAACAGGTCATCATGTCAATACCCGAGTAAGATGATTCATTTATAGAAGGTGAATTTTTATCTTTAATGTTTAAGAAGGAACAGTTAAAGACTGGTCTCACTTTAGTTGTGACCTGTTCTTCAACTTTTATAATAGGTCTATGTGGTATGAATATGTAATCATTGATTTTGTGTTTGGGAATGGTAATTTGATCAATGATTCCATCCTTTTGGTTGTTCGAACACTTTGTCATATTCATTTACCAGATGTTTACTTTCAAGGTCTGCATAAACTCTATTTAGAACTTTTAATGACACATGTAAATTATTTGGAACTTGTTTAATCTTTTCTTCCATCCAGGGCAATCTCACATAATAGTGATTGTCCTTGAATAAGATTCTGTTAAGATTTATCTAACCATTAACTAATCATCGATAAGTAGACTGTACTTTCATTCGTAGTGCGGATAAGAAACCGATAAGACTCTAAATGAAAGATTTTCTACCCCATATGTACTGTGAATCCGTAATAATTTTCAAATGGATGAAAAAAAATGTGTTTTACAGGGTCAGTTGTAAAATTGACAACTTGTTCGACTTAACGTGTTTCTTCAACTTCTTCATATACCCAAGCTGATAGGTATTTGTTTTTTTTGTTACTTAGCATCTTGATTTTGTTAAAAAATTATGTACATTTCCCATAGGCCGACCAAACCTTATACTATTTAAACAGCTGCTCCATTAATTGCTATCATTAAAGATGGCAAATTGATGTGTCAGTACCTATAATGCATCTAAATGAACTTTATTATAATCTACATGCATTATAAAAAGTAGAAATCTTGCACCAAAAGCTGAAGTTATGTTGCTTAAATCTTTGTATGGCTGCTTTTACCATTCTACCGTCATATTGCAAAAGACAAGTTTGTCTATTAGCGAAGGCATACTAAATACTTGCTGGTGCATTCATATTTGAATACCAACAAAACTTGTTTAAAAAGTACGTGAGTGTTGTTTACTATATAAGGATTTTGCAACTTTATAATCTATTCATGTAATCTGTAAGATCCGGTCGAAACAACAATTCTTTAGTGGATGTTTTTAGGATAATATGGACCTTTGCGATTCCTGAAGTCGATAATACGTCGAACTGTCCACCCTTTTGGTACCCTAATTAAGTGGAAAGCAAATAGTGGTAAATCAACCTATACTCTTCTGTTTGTTGTGATGTCAAACATTAAATTCACTGATTGACTGGACATTATTAGTTCAGACAGAAAGCTTTATGATGTGAAGTATTGTGTTACAGTTTAAAACATTTATTCAATCTACTCTTTCCCAAAATCAATCACTTTCCTTATTGACTCTATTTACTGACATCTAGTGCCCAGTTTAAACTACTTTCGCACACGAGCAACCTTTCTTCTTCTTGTGTCACAGTACACGCGGATTTATCGCATTTATAAAGAGGATGACCCTTTTTTGACAATTTAGCATCACCTTTGAGCTTTAGCAACAATATGCCATTAAATTATCAATTGACACCGCTTTTGTGGATAAGCACTAGTCCTTAAATGTTTCAAAGACCTACGATGGAGAAAACCTTCTTCAGATTTTTTAATGTAGTTTTAATTTTTAAGGCCTAACTTGTGCATTATCTTTTTTTTTGTCCTAGAACAGTACACAAGGAGAAAAACTAAAATTATAACATCATAAACATGGGCCACAAAGTTGGAAAATTGGAGAGCCCTAGACCTAATGCCTAATTCAGATTAAAATCAGGAATTTCTTAAAAACTATGTGTTAACCATAACACACCAGGGCCGTGTCAGGTATCAAAACTTTCAAGAATAACCTTTAGTTCTATATCCTTGAAAAAAATAACATATACGTAACGATTTTAGTATTTAAGAAATTCAATTATCAAACCACATCTGGAGGATTCTTTTTCCCCCCAGAAAATTTTTTTATTGTCCATAACCATTTAATGAATACTAACTCTATCCAAAAATTGCCTTTTTTAGCAAACTATAGCTATCATCCTATCAGTTTGACCTTCGTTTAGGATTATACTTCGCTTTCTAAATAAGCTTCTAAGAATTCGGTAGTTTAGAAGGGATACCATACAACCAGTAAACGCCATGTTTGCATTAAGTTCATTAAATTTTATGAGAAAATTATGAAAATACAATTTATTTGCGAACTCTAAGTACCATCAACAGGTTAACAGTTAAAGTCATGAAGTTAAACTTTCAGTTGAAGTTAATTTAAATAGAACTATCTAAAACTGGTTCTGTAGTATATAACTCATTATGGCACCATTTAGATCCAAGAAAATCATCATGACCTTTATTATGCTTGCAAGACCGTCCATATGATACTTACAGTACCTTTCTAATTCTTATTCATATGAAAGGCTTACTTTATCAAAGATCATTTGGACATATACTGTACAAATTTATCATCATTTTTTAATGGAAGCAAGTTCATTTTCTACAATCATCTTGAGAAAAATTTAACAAAAATTTGAGTTAAAGCACCATCATTTTAGCATTTGGTAAGTTCTTTTTGAGGAGCTATAGTATTTTATTACATTTATTAGTAGCTCTCTGGCTTATTAAAAGCGGTTATTGCTTCACTTTTGCACGCTCCATAGTGCTAGTACATAATCACATTATCCATTTAGAGTTACTATTCTTGAATAATTAGTATTTACCAAATAAATGAAAATTGCGATACTTTATTAAATTAGACTTAAATTGAGTACACACTCTTCCTGTTGTGTCCATAAACACAAAATAATACAATAAAGCAATATTTATAAGTAATAAAGCTCTATGAAACAAAAACGTGTACCTTAAGGTTTACAACTGAAATAAGGTTTATATGATTAGGTAATTATTCAAGTTCAGCTTTTATAGCAATCTATCACAGTCCTATATTAAAATTATATATATAACAGAGGAATTGATTAATTGATTTATTACTATTAAGATATTAAATTAAAAAACAACTTTGATCATTTAATTGGCTCTATCTAATAAGGCTAGGTTAAATTATTAACATAGGCCCCATCCAATAGGCTAGGTTCAGTATTAACATAGGCCTCATCAATAGGGTCTAGTTAACTTATTAACATGCGCCTACTCACAGGCCAGGTTCAACAATTGACTCTGAAAGCAACTCTCTCCAAGTAAATTTGTTGAAATATGTTGATTAGCCTAGTTAGGCCACCACAACATAGTTGTGTATATAATGAGTATAAATTTAAATTGCTGAAACAAAGTTTACCTTGACCATTTGACAATAATGCTATGCAATAAAATACTATTATTAATACACTAGAAAGATCTTCCACTATAATATTAATATAGCGTTACTAACAACCAACAACCCATAATCTTTCCTTTCAAAAAACAAATGTGCATTGAGGAAGAACCGCTTTACAAACAGTTCTTTTATATAAGTTACGATTAGATTCAAGTATATTAATTATTAACAAACGCGAAATCAACCAG
Organism: Trachelipus rathkii; assembly: GCA_015478945.1. NCBI lineage: Eukaryota > Metazoa > Arthropoda > Malacostraca > Isopoda > Trachelipodidae > Trachelipus > Trachelipus rathkii. The sequence continues at coordinate 26,272 of JABUQX010136716.1, forward strand.
TTTAAGGTCTAAACTTTTTAACAATAACTACAACCTCTACGAACATTCTCAAAAAATGCATAATCCTCCGATAAAAAAAAAAACACTAGTCTATTTTAATTTTCGCTTTGCGTTCGTGGACGGTAATTTTTTATAATTATTTGTAGAATAAAAATATATGTATTTCATTGTCATTCAAATATTTTAAAAAAATGTTTTTTTATTTAAAGTTTTTAAATTTGATTTAAAATATACATAATTATACAATAAATTTATTTAAATTTGTTTATCAATATAAATATATATTTATATATATATATATATATATATATAATATATATATATATTATGTATGATATATATTATATAGTATATATATGTGAATTAAAGTCAGGTACGTAAAAGTGCATAACTATAAGTTAAAAGACTAATTCGCTGTTAAAACAAAATATATTTTTCTTTACTTTCGGAATTGCTATTACATATATATAAAAATTTAAAGATACTATATACGATAATACTACTATTTTTTTCTATACTACAATCAGATTAATATAATAGATAAAATTTATAATGCGCAAATACCACAATTTTTAGAGATGCTTACATGACATATAAATATTATGAAAGGATAAGGAAAAAATACGTTTCGAGAGTCCTATCTCCTACTCTATCTATTTCAGCCCACTATTAAAATCAAAATATGTATATATAAATATATAATATATTTAATTACATATAATGTATTTAGTATATATATATATATATAAGTATATATATATATATATATATAACATATAATATTTATATATATATAGTTTGAAGGAAACAACAATGATATAATTAAAAGAAAGAAGAGTGGAAGAGAAAAATCTCTTTATTTCCTGATACGAAGATAAAAAATTTTCCTTCTTTCTCATGGGGTCCTTTTCTTGCAAAGAAGGAAAAGGAGAGAGAGACAAAAAAATTGATATATCATATATATTATAATATATGTATATATATATATAATATATTAGTAAAATATATATTATATATTATTATAATTATATATTAGTAAATATATTATTAATATATATATATTAACTATATATAAAATTACAACAATTATATTTATTGCAACAATATATATAATTACAATAGTAAAAAAATTATCAAAGCGCCTTAGAGTAAAAATATAACAGGTGGCAAGAGATAGGAATTCAACCTTGGCTCAAATTCTGCCGTTCTAATCAGAAATTGAACAACGCAGAGTTCGCATTTCTCGTAGTTCATTGAACTCAGTTTCAATATTGATAAATATTTGTTGTTTATTAATAACAACAAGGATTGTTGGTTGGTCGGTTTGTTGGTTGGTTGACCAGCAATGTTGGCTTCTTCTTTAGAAGGATCGACCAACAATTTTGTTGGTCATTTTTGCCAACAATTTTATTAATTTTATTATTATTATTATTATTATTATTATTATTATTATTATTATTATTATTATTATTATTATTATTATTATTATTATTATTATTATTATTATTATTATTATTATTATTATTATTATTATTTAATAATGTAGTAAGGGGAGTCGAGTCACTTATCTCAATTGGAGTGACTTTTCTTATTATTTTCCAGTCTGTGGGGTCGTGACTTAGATACTCATTGATCCGCCTCCAGATAATAACAAGTAGCAGGAGTCTTTCTGAAAGAAAGGAGTGGCCTTTGTGATTCGAATTTAATGGTCTGCATGGTAGAAGTAATGACGTAGTCAGAGTAGTAGGAATCTACTTTCTCTACAGCAACTTACTCATTCTCCATGTAGTCTTGTAGAGACCATTTGTAAATCATGTATATATAATAAATTATACATACACAACTTTTTTAGAGTAACAAAATTGTAATTAAGACGACTTTCTTAGAGGAGTTTTATTTTGGAATTTTTAATTTTTGATGGCAATTTTTAAGAATTGCTTTTGTTGGTAGAAATACATAGTTTTTCTACTTTTCTCAATATTAATTTATATTAATAGATGAGGCGGGGGGTCAGCAATAAAACCGTAGAAAAGACGAAGCAGGAATTAAAAATGCAGGAAAAAAAATGTTTTCTGGCAGAGACGTGGATAAAGTAGGCAAGCGTTTTGTCGGAGACAAGGAAGCCTGTAGATCATCTGACAATAGAAAAAAGTTATGAAGGTCGCCAAGTTTAAGGCTATATTTCGTCAGTAAGCAAGGCTTTTAGGGTAAAAATAAACAGTCGTGGTTGGACGATATAATTCCTTATTTCACCTTTTATAACAACGAAACATATTATTTAAAAGAATTAGTTCCATGCATTTGTTTATCCTTATTCCAGTAATTAATTAACATTCCAAAATAACTCTGAATTATTTATAACTCTAATTATAAATCGTCTTAAAAACAAAATTAACACAATATGATCTAAGGGCACAACACATCTTTAATTTGAAAGAAACGGAAAACGCCCTGAATATAGGTTCAATAAACAATAGGCAATACATATTTATTCGCATTTATATATATATATATATACCATATATAGATGCATATAAATAGGTAGATACCATTGGAATTTATGATGTGCAATATATTCATATTATTTCATAATACAGGTATAATGCACAACAGTTAATTTGGATGACTTACCAATTGTTTTATTAATTATTCTTTTAGGGTAGCAACAGCGCCGATAAGTGAATACAGAATGGGCGGCAATATAAAACAAATTAGAAAAGTAATGAAGATGTCTATCACTTTTAAAATGTTAAAAAGGCACAGAAATGTTAATGCCTAACCTATTACAAAAGAATTTAATAAGAACAAAATTTATAATAACAGATATCACCAAAAACTTAAAACAACCGCCGAACACTAAACTCAGTATCAAATTGACTCAGTTTAGGGCGTGAGATGGAAGTTGATATTAGATTGACTCAAATGAAGTCACGGGAGTTTGTGACGTTATATATATATACATATATATATATATATATATATATATATATATATATATATATATATATATATATATATATATATATATATATATATATATATATATATATATATATATATACTATACTATATATATATATATATATATATATATATATATATATATATATATATATATATATATATATATATATATATATATTCGTAGTATTCAAATATAAAGGTAAATAAGAATTCATTTGTATATCATTATAGGTTAATTTGAGATAAACTTTTCTTTATGCGTTTTGTTAAAATAATAAAGAGTATAACCTTTTTCAGATAGAGTTTATATATTATAGTATACCCTCTTTTATTTTTTTATTTTGGGACAGTTTCTTTCGTCCAAAGTATAATAATAATTTTATACCAGTTTACAGTTATGAAGAAAATTTGAGAATTAAGAATCTAAAAGAAATTTATTAAGGAATTTTAAAATATGTGTTAGCACATGTGTATAACAGTTCCAGTGAGTGATTTCCATCCATCCACTGTCCGCTCCATCTTTCCTTTCCTCGTTTCCAACTCTCTTTCCTCCTCCTCTCCTCTCTCTCCTCTCCTCCTGTATGTATGTCAGTGTGTCCCTGCAGTTGCATGTTTGATTGCAGCGACCACTTTTTTTCTATCAATATATTTTGTTTTTCAATTAAGGAAAACGAAATATTCCTTCAAAACCAAAA
>JABUQX010136717.1:0-2500 GCA_015478945.1 Trachelipus rathkii
CTCCTGACTCTTCTGATGACATGTATTCACACGTTTAGTGGGGAAAGTGAAGGTGAAGGTTCCATTTTCACTTCTTTATATGGATTGTTTTAAAGAAATTGTGGCATAAAAATCGTCATACAGAAAAGAAGTGAGAGTGAAAAAAGGAAGTCCCATTCTTCTGACGATTGTATTAATATTGTACATAAAAGTTAAAAGGGTCATACTATACGGAAAGTACAATCAAGGAAATAACGCAAATAGTAATAAAGTTTCGCAGATAGGGATACTTTGGAAGAACGGCATGGAGACAATGATATTCCCTTCAAAGTTGGTGAAAAGAGAACACACTGGAGAGAACAGGTGGGAGTTTTAAGAATTGGAGAGAAAACTAAATCAATAAAAGAAATACCTTTCAAGGTCCACCGTCATAGGGATGAACACGGGAGAGGAAAATATGTTTATGAACGAGTGAGAAATATTTAATGAAAAAGCCTACTAATGGAAATAGGTATATCCCCTGAATACTCGGATGAGGGAAGTGTTTCTGTCATTTTAACCTATATGGAGGCTCTGTAAGTGAAGTGATATTAGTTAAATTATTTATTATACATACTAAGATAACTTTTCAATTTTCATTTAATTATTTTTAATATTTGAATGGTATTTTAGCTATAGGTAAAAATAGTATATTTATACTTTTTGTTTTATCTACTTTGTATATAAACTGGTAAAACATGACTAATTTCTTGTGACATAGTAGTTTTTCAGCAATTGAATAATTGGATTGATGTGCTGAATGGAGGACATATGGGTTTAAATTACGGCGTTATTTTTGAGCATAATGCTACATCGCATTTTTTGCGATATTTGGGGTGTTGTCAAATACACCGATTATTTATGTAAATTTTTATGAATTATTAATATAATCCATATTTTTTCCAGAGGGTCTATATTATTATTGGATTATAATTTATTTACTACTCTATATATATATATTAATATATTAATATATATTATAATTCTAGGGTCCCAATCTTGGGATATTTAGCTATTATTTTAAATTTGGTATAGGAGAATATTATTATTATGTTATAAAGCCTATATAGGGTTTTTATTATAAAAGTTATATTTTACTATATTAAAGCACATTTTAGAATAAATGTGTTTATCACATTTATTTATTTTAATTATATAAGTAGAGATCTGATATATTGTGATAATAATAAAACCCGTGGAGTTTAATATTGATATAGGAATTATATGTGAACTCTCAGTTAAATATCTTATTAGGATTATTGATTTAATATAGGTAAATAAATAAAATTTATATATAATTATTAAGTGAGTAATAAAGTAGTGAGAGTTACTACTTTCACTCTCATAGTATTAACATATATCTATACCCCAGCATCCAAAATGATGCGAATATGATCAGTATCATTGCGAATTTTGTATTTCTCTCACCGAAGATACCTTCATACTATCCATATTATATATTATTATTAGAATCCCTATTACTATACCTATAAGATCATTATTTATATAATACATTTTATTAAATAAAATATAGTTTTATCTATTCAATCCATTTATATCTACTTAGATTTGAAGTATAGTGAGTCTATATTATATTATATATTCATATAATATCTTTAAGTGACATGTTTACTTATAATTATGCTGGATTATTAATTGAACGACGCGCAGCACGCATACACAAAAATCCGAGCAATGATATAGATACCATGTTATTTGATAGATATCACTGTATTAAACCACTACTACACATATAAGCACGATAATTACTGGGACAACAATGAAATGTAAATAAGACAGGGAATAGCGTTTTTGTTAATGTACACATTAACCATACGATGTATTAGTAAACTCTTTACTCTCTGTAAGCACGATCTAAGCCTGTGGCTATCTATAGCTGCGTCATGGAATATCCATTCACTCATTCAGTGAACAAACCACACTCCAACAAACTAGTCGAGTCGAACCATCAGAATTAGATATCTCGACTTGGCACTGGCAACGTCCTTCCATTGATACTTTAGATCTTGATGGAAGCGTTTCCATACCCTAGCTTCATTCACTTTATACATCTGCCTAAGGTTTATCCGGAAATTTTTTTTTAGGTTGAGAAGTAAGTCAAGATGTCAACTTTTTTATTATCTCTTCACTATCTACATTTTCATGAGATGAAATTCTGTCTAAGCAGTATCCTGTACAATGTTTATTGTGCGCTTTACTCGCTTATACCACATGTCTCACATCTACAACCACAGAAATATCATCTGTGGGCATCAATTCATTCTGAAATTAGAAATTCCCAACGCTGCGAGATTTACATTATTTCAAGTCGTAGAGTCTGCTACACGCAGTGAGTCTTAGTATTGGTTAGCTACGTGATAGGTCGTGAGTGCAGCGACTTCAGTTTAGAAAGGAACTGAAATAATGTAGATTATAATATTACAAACAAACAATTTACTAATTCAGTTATAGACCTATTTTT
>JABUQX010136717.1:7500-39237 GCA_015478945.1 Trachelipus rathkii
TATATATATATATAATATATATATATATATAATATATATATATATATATATATAAATTCAAAAGTTACATCAAATAGATGTCGTAAAACTACGTCGATGCAATGTTACCGTGTAACGTTGCAGGGATGTCGTAAGAGTACGTCAATACTACGTTACCATAGGACGTCGCAGTGATGTCGCACTGTTACGTCGCTGAGAACTGACATTTCCACATCCCAGGGACGTAATTATTATGTTACTAATACGATGTCGCATATAGCACACTAACGTAAAAACGACGTCGCTTTTACGTTATTGTGCTATATGGGTTTAATATATTATAAACGAGGAATTATTCATAGATTCGAAAAGTAATTAATTTTAACACCAATTAAAATTTTTTAAAATTAAAATGGAAAAGAGAAAATTGTTGAAAAAATAAAATTATGAATAAAAATAACAAGGAATAATAAAAAAGGCTTAAAAAGCAAGTGATATAATAATAAATAATATATAATAATAAAATAATATTTAAATAAAAATAATAAAAAAAAATAATGATAATAATAATAATAATAATAATAATAATAATAATAATAATAATAATAATAATAATAATAATAATAATAATAATAATAATAATAATAATAATAATAATAATACAAATAATAATAATAATAATAATAAATAATTAATATATATATATATATATAATATATATATATATATATATATATATATATTATATTATATATATATATATATAATATATATATATATATATATATATATATATATATATATATATAATATACTATATATATATATATTATATATATAATATTAATTATTATTATACAATAATTAATAATAATAATAATTATAAAATAATAGTAATAATAATAATAATAATAATAACAACAATAACAATATAATAATAATAATATAATAATAATAATAATAATAATAAAATAATTAGTAAATAATACATAATAGTAATATGACACCAAAACAATATAATTATTTGCAACAAATAATAATAATAATAATAATAATAATAATAATAATAATAATAATAATAATAATAATAATAATAATAATAATAATAATAATAATAATAATAATAATAATAAGAAAGCTCCCGGTTACTGTTAACTCAGCAACGCGGAGTTCCAGTGTTCGAATCCCACTGATGGAGAGTAAAATCTGCTTTGACTCATTTAAGTCTTTATTATCTTTATTATCTTCATCACCAAATTTGAAAATAAAAAAAAATATTTAAATAAGTTTAAAAATTTAGAAATAAAATTTAAACATAAAAAGGTATTAAAGTGAAGGTATAAAAATTTTAATGGAAAAAACAATAATAAAAATAATAATAAAAACAAGCACCATCACATATGCTCCTTTTGAACTCAAGCGTTCAAGTTTGCCTATTGAGCGACGGGCAAGCCCACCGCATCGGTGGATGGTCAATGGGAAGGTTTTTGTTAATGGTCATTTAGCTGTGCAATGAACAAGTTTTCGTTAATGCTCATAGAGCTGACGCACGAAGGTAGAGGAGATTGGCGTGGAAATAGCAGGTTTTAAAATAATAGCACATAGATAAATATAACAAAACAAAAAAGGTAAATATTGCAATATAAGCGTAAATATTAAGTATTAAAAATTAACACAAAGAAAAATAAAATAAATATGAAAGATATAATAAATATGCAATATCAATTTTAAAGCAATAATTATATCAATATTAATATTATTAATATTATATTAATATTAATATTAATATTATTATTAATATTAATATTAATATTAATATTAATATTAATATTATTAAATTAATATTAATATTAAATTTTAATATTTATTAATAATATTAATATTAATAATATTAATAATATTAATAATATTAATATTAATATTAATATTAATATTAATATTAATATTAATATTCAAATGATTAATTTAATATTAATATTAAATTTATCTAAAATTAATTTTAATAAATTTAATTAATAATATTAATATAATATATTAATAATATTTCAATAAATATTATTATAAATTAATAATGATAGAATATTAATATTAATATTAATATTTATATTTATCAGTCTATATTTATATTTTTTTTATTATTTGATTTATATTTAATATTTAAATTTAAAAATGTAAAATTTAAATTTAAATTTAAATTTTAATATTTAAATTTAATTTAAATTTAAATTTTAATTTAAATTTTACCATTGAATCGTAAATTTAAACATTTCAATTTAATTTTAAATTTACTTTAAATTTAAATTTAACATTTAAATTTAAATGTTAAATTTAAATTTAAATTTTATATATTTTAGTATATATATATTATATAGTAATTTATATATATTTATAATATATTACACATAATTTAAAATATATTCGATATATATTAAAATATTTGTACATGTGTAGTAAAATCTATACTTTAATATATATTTAATATATTATTTTATTATTATATTTAATTTATATTTATATTTATATTTTATATTTATAATTATATTTTTAATTTATATTTGTAGTAATATTTATATTTATATTTATTTTTTATATTTATTTTATTATATTAATAATATGTAATAAATTATTTATTAATATTATTTAATATTATTAGATAAGTATCAATAATTTAATATACCAATTGAGACAAAAATTAAAATAAAACTAATAATTTAACCTATTATATATAATATAATATTAGTATAAGTATAATATTAATATTAATATTAACATATTATAAGTATTAATATTAATATTAATATTAATATTATATTAAGTAATTATTTAATATTATATTAATATAATATTATATTAATATAATAGGCGTGAATAATTATAGTTAAATGACAGATAATACCATTATTAATATTAAAGATACTTATATTGTTTGCTTAGGCATATTGGAATATTAATATTAATATTAAATATTAATTTAATATTAATATTAATATTAATATTTGAATATAAATAATTAATTATTAATATTAAATATATATTAATATTATATTAAGTATCTAATATTATTTAATTATTAATATTATATTATTATATTACATATTAATCATTAATATTAATATTATTATTAATATTAATATTCAATATTATAATGATTTATTATTAAGATTATTATTTAGAGTAATTATTATTAATAATTGAATATTAATATTAATATTTATCATTATATATTTAAATGTTAATTTTAATAGTTAAGAAATTAGTTAATATTAACAGTTAATTAATAGTTAATATTAACATATTAATATTAATGATTAATATTAATATTAATATTAACATTAAATATTAATATTAATATTAATAATACTAATATTGATAATATTAATATTAGTAATATTATATTCATTATAATTAATATAATATTAACAATTATTAATATTATTAATATTAATTAATTTGTAATGTCTTTATTAAGTTGATTAGAATTCAATTCGTAATTTTACTTTTTTCACTTTAATGTTTCGTTTTAACTTTTAGTAATTTAAATTTAAGGTTTGCAATATTAATATTAATATTTGCTGTTAATAATAATATAATATAATTAAGAAAAGAAACAAAATTAATGAAGATTAAGATAGGAAGATCAATAACATTGTGATTATTTATTATTATTGTTAATATTATTATTTTATTATTATTAATTATTATTATTAATTATTATTATTATTATTATTGATTATTATTATTATTATTATTATTATTTTAAGTTATTATTATTATTATTAATTATTAATATTATTATTGAATATTAATTATTATTATTATTTTATTTTATTTATTAAGTATTAATATATAAGGATTAAAATAACAAAAACAATTAAAATTAATAATAATAATAAATGCATTATATTAATATTCAAATATAATATTAATAACTTAAATATTCAATTTAATAATTAATATTAATTAATTGAATATTCAAATATATTAAATATTATATTAATATTTTTAATATTAATATTAATTATCAATATTAATATTAATATTAATATAATAGTTAATATTAATATTAATATTGAATATTAATTAAATATTAATATTAATATTCAAATGAAGAAGAAAAATAATAAAAATATATATTATAGAAGTGTGTATATTAATTTCACTAAATGTTTAATATTAATATTATATTAATATAAATATTAATATTAATATTAATATTAATTATTAATATAATTATATGGAAAATTAATATCTCATAAAATTAAAATTAAAAAATAATATATTCATGTATATATATGAATATTAATATAAATGTAAATATTAATTTAAGGTGGAATATTAAAGTTGTGTGATATCGTACCTCTCCACAATTAATAATAATGATTAGATATAATATTAATATTAATATTAAAAATAATATTAATATTATATAATAATAATAGAAATACTAAGTTGATATAATAATTAATAATTATAACATAAAAATAGTAAAAATATTATATTATTAATATTAATGAATCATTAATATTAATAATTATTAAATTCATTTAGATTTTACTAATTATATATTATATTAATATTATTTATATTATATGAAATAATAATAATTTCATTATAATAGTAAACGATTTATATTATCACTTTATCAGGGTTAATTTTATTTAAATTAATATTCTTTCAAACGTTGTTAAATATACATATTAATAATTATGTATTAATATTAATATTAATATTAATATGTATATTAATATTAATATTAAATTTATATTAATATTAATATTCATATTTAATGTGAAATATTCATATTAATTAAGCATTACCATAAATGAAATATATCTTATATATTCTTTGAATTTTTTATTAAATTTAATGGATTAATAGTAAAAGGAATATATTATAATGAAAATTAAAATTAGTAAATATTTGCATATTAATATTAATATTAATAATTAATATTCATTTTCATATTAATATTAACATTATATTATCAATTACATATTAATATTATATTAATATTAATATTAATCTTATATTATGATTAATAATTCAATACTAAAATTAATATTAATTAAATAAATACTATCATTTCAATGTTAATTTTAATAATAAATCTAATATATTAATATTAATATTAGTATTAATAATAATATTATTACTAATAATATATTAAGTATTGAATATTAATGTATTAATATTAATATTAAATATTAAATAATTAATATTAATATTAATATTAATATTAATATTAATATTAATATTAATATTAATATTAATATTAATATTATTATTAATTTTAATATTAATATTATTATTAATTTTAATTTTAATTTTAATTAATTTAGGTTTAATTTTAATTTTAATTTTAATAAATACATATTGATAATTACCATATTAATGAATAATATTCATATTGTTTATCAACAAAACATTATATTGGTATCCTCATTTAATTTTCAATTTTAATTTCAATTCATTTTTAATTTTCAATTTCATTTCAATTTCAAATTTCGAATTTCAATTTCAAATTCAAATTCAAATTCAAATATTCAAATTTCAATTTCAATTTCAATTTCAATTTCAATTTCAATTTTAATTTCAATTTCAATTTCAATTTCAATGATATCATTGATATTATTGATATTATTGATATTATTGATATTATTAATAATGATATTATTATTATTAATATTAATTTTAATATTGATATTATTATTAATAATATTAATTTTAATATTGATATTATTAATATTAATATTAATTAATATTGTTGAATTATTATTATTAATATTATTTAAATATTAATTTGATATTATTCAATAATTAATATTAATATTATATAATAATAATAATATTAATGTTAATATTTGTATTGATATTAATATTATTTATATTAATATTAATAATATTTGTATTAATATTAATAATAATTTTATTACTATTAATAATATTTGTATGAATATTAATAGTATTTTTATTAATATTAATCATATTTATATTAATATTAATATTAATTTCATACATAGTTGAGATTGAGATTCTATAAAAAGATATTTTCTTTAAATGAATCGACGTTTTGACATTGGTATGCAGGAACTCTGAAACTTGTTAATAAAACATTTTCTCAATTACTACATGTGTATATATATATTAAATTTATATATATGAATATATATGTATATAATATATATATATATATTCATATATATTACTATACTTATATATATAATATATATATAATATATTATATATATATTAATATTAAATATATATATATAGTATTATATATATATAATATATATATAATATATAGTATATATTTATATTAGAAGGATTGGCCGAATACTGTGAAGACTTTCGTCACAAAATACCGCATATTCGGCTTGAAAGTGTTCGCCGAATACCGAATATGGTGGCGAAAAATACTTCGGCTATTCGGCCGAAATAGTTATTCTCCAAGTTCGGTCTCCTTTTAGGGAAAATAAAGAATACTTCACATGGTCAAACAAAACAATGAATTTTCTTGGATGGAATTTTGTAGCAGATATATAGTATCGGAAGTGCTGATATTCATATATATTCTCGGATTTGCTGGATATTACATTCCGTTTTCGTGCAATCATGGATCCTATTTTTCGCATATTCCCTAGGAATGCACAAAATTCGATGGTGCGCACTACGTAAGTTTGTATAGACGTTACTGTCACGCCATATAGTGCTAGAGTACGCAGCCAAGTTTACTGCGATCATATTCGGGAAGCATGTGGTAACTTTTAGTACGTCTACATGTATATGGAGGATGCCAATGACCTGGATGAATTGTCTACAATCCATATGAAATAACAGTCGTGATGGTACCGTCATCTGTTCACCAGGTGAACTGAACGATTTAGTATGGAGACGTTGTATTTGCCGAAGTTGTCTTGAGCTGATGGCTTCGAGGTTGCATGAAATATGACTACTGGACCATGGCACAAAGGTAACATTTTATCGTAATCAGAAGCAGAACTGCGGAGGCTACTTCGCCCATCAAGATGGTAACCCTTGTGGATTGCAGTGAAGTTGCAGGCGTACTACTCGCTATGGGACTCCCAGCATACCGATGCATCGTGAGTGGCGCCTGTTCTATTGACAATTCAAGAGCCCGTCTTTTAAATGTGTGTGGTTGTCCAGCACAACGGAACAGTATGCTTCGGTTCCAGTAGGCGTTACTCGGTACGGATGAGAGGGGAGTACTGCAAAAATCAAGACAGTTTTGGAAGAAGGCTGACAATACCAGGTACCAATGGAATGGTAATATGCGCATAAACAGATCGATAGAGCCATATGGAAACTCTCTACTCGAGCACCTGGCAGATTACACTCAATATCCCTGCTTCCTGTACTTTGGGACAGCCGGACGGCAAAGGATCACTGGACCAAAAGAAATGGCCACCGAGGGAAACCTTGACGCCAGGTGACAGAACATCGTACGTGAACGCACTTGTACAGAGAGAAAACATCATCTACCTCCACTACACATACAACTTGGTTTGAATGAAACAATTTGTGAAGGGCCTGGACCATGATGGTGAATGCTTTCGCTATATTTGGGTCAACGTTTCCTGGTCTGAGTGAAGAGAAAGAAAAACAGCTGGGATATTTGAATGCCCACAAATACGGACACTTCCTCCGTGATGCCGCCTTTGCTACAACTATTCCTGTACAAGCGTCGAGGAGCGTGGAATTCTTTTTTAGGTCTAACATGCGGTTTATGGGGAATGTTGGTAGGAGAAAACCCCTAACATTGTACAGGAAACGCTAGAAAACGGTTTTCATTCTCATGGATGTAGAGTGAGTATAAAGTTTTGCACTACTTACATTCTCCCCTAAAGAAAATTTCAGGATAACCTAGGCGATGTTAGTGATGAGTATGGTGAACGCTTCCATCAAGATCTAAGTTCATGGAAGGACTTGCCAGTGCATAGTGGGATATCTTATGATCGGTCGACTATTGTTGGAAGTTTGATAGGGATATTCCGACCGCTATGCACAGCTAGATCGTCCTACGAAGAGAAAATTACATCAATCCGTAAGGTATGTTTACATTAACCAAACCCATTCCTTCTATTACATTCTTGTTGTCCCATATTACTCTTTATTTTTCATAGTTCGTAGACATATATCTAATCAAAGACAGTATATGATATTGCGAATTTGTTTCTCTCCCTTCATATATCCAATATTATATATATATATTATATATATATATATCTATATATATATATATATATATCATATATATATATAATATATTATTATTATAATCATATATAGTATTATACTTGGATAATATGAAGGGAGAGAAACAAATCGCAATGATATGATACATGTTTTTGATAGATAATAATACAACTATGAATAAAGAGTATATATTTATATTTATTATATATATATATATACTATATATATATATATATAATATATATATTAATATATAATTATATATATATATATATATATAATATATTATATATATATATATCTATTATATATAGGAATATATTAACTATACTATCTATATATATATGTATATATATATATATAGCGGTAGTAATGTATATATAGTTTAAAGGTTATCCACATAAATTGTGATAAGCACCCTCTTGGAAAAGGGTAAGGTAATATCAATAAAATTTTCAGAATCGTGTTTACACAGCAAATAGATCCTCACGCATGCCGATGTAGAATATGCAAAAACGGATTACATTTTTTTTGGGAATCAGCACATCAAATAATTATCAATTGCGACACCCTGTCCAAAGAAATTTTCATGTTTACTCAGGTTATATATACAAAGTAAGTCAAAAAAACATGTAAATAACTATTTCTACCTATAGCAAACCATTCACATATTAAAAATAATTAGATGAAAAATTGAAAGGTTTCGTAGTTAAAGATATTCACTAAACTTCATTGGAATAAGCTCTAAGGTTAAAATGACAGAAACATTAGCAGTGTCGTCGCTATTTTCACGGGGTACCTACTTTCTGTGGTTTCATAAAATATTCCTACCTTGTACTTAGAATATTTTTTTCCCCTTTTGCTGATGACGGGGAGCTGAAAAGGTATTTTATTGCTAGGTATTTTTCAAATTCATAAAATATTTCCAGTTGTTTTCCACCAATTGAAGGGATATTCATTGTGTTCACTGGTCAAAGTAGGCATACCAAACTTATATATTTGTTTTTTCTTGATGTAAATTGCCCCGTTATGTTGATGTAATTCCGTATTTATGTACAATAATCACATGGTCAGAAGAATGGGACTTTCTTTTTTCACTATCACTTTCTTTTCTGTATGACGTTCTTGATGCCAAGGGTCATCAGATCTTCTTTTAAAAGCAATGCCATTAAAGAAGTGGAAAAATTGAACATTGAAGCTTCACTTTTCCCCACTACGTGAATACTTCGTTCAGCAGAAATGAGTCAGTAAGACTCAAAAGTTTTCAGTGCATTCTTTTTCCTAGTGCTCAACGATGCCAGATATTTTTTACTCTGATTGCATACTGATGCATGTAGAATTAAAGTTAGCGTTATTTGAAATCGCAACGAATCTCAAGAAAGTACGCGTCACACAAAAGTCTTATGCACAGTAGACTAACTTAGAAAACGTCTGTTTTTTCTATGATTCTTAAAGCTCTTTTAACGCAGAATGTGACTGTTATCCCACTGCGAAGCTTCTATGCCTTTTTATGATTTCGCCATTATTTAAAATAGATTTGATTGACTTAAGACTGGAAGGGAGTCACTTTAGGGCGACTGTACTCCTCAAAACGTTTAATGTTTGTTTTAGGTGATGATTGTCAAATGTTGTCAGTAAATGAAATAATTTGTGCTCACTGAGAAAATCATCAACATTTTCCTGATTGCATTCAGCAGCCGTAATAATGGACTAGGGCACTTTTTTGTTCAAACACAATCCTTTAAGCATTTCATAAGTCTGTTCCAGCGGTGTAAGAAACGCTTTGATAATTAATTTATGCTGTTTTGACAATTCAAGCTGCATTGTAAAGTTATTAAGGCTTTGCAGCTGGCCGTGCTTAATGCGTGAAAATGAGGAGGATATGCTCGTGCAAGCTAAATAAAATATCTTTAACAGACTTATGACATAATTATTGAATCGTGAATGCATAGCTGCAACATGTGAAAATAAAACATGAAAATTTGAAAAGTAAGTGCCCACTCTCCCTTAGACCAGCTACCATGTTTGGTCCAGTATCCCGTATCACTAAATGATTTCTATTTTTTAGAATATTGAAAAATGTCAAAGGCCCTTATAGGATCTGACAAATGACAAAGATTTTCGCCATATTGGCTACAAAATTTGGCTATACTTTTTATTTTTTTTGGAAATATTATTTTAAAAAAATTTCAAAACCTTTTAAATGCCATAAACTTTTCCTTATGTTGAACTCCTCTTAACGTAAAAGGAATAGAAATGTTTCGGCTAAAAGCCGAATTACCGATATGTCGGTATTTTTGCCGATGAGGCCGCATACCGAATACTTACCGAATATTCGGCACATACCCTAATATTTTATATATATATAATATATATTATAATATTTTTAGTATATATATTTTGATATATATAATATAACATAGAGAGCAGATTTAGAATGAGTAATTATATATATATTATATGATAATATATATATATACTATATATACTATAATATATATATTATAGTACTACATGAACGGTATATATAGAATTATTATATATATGAACGCACAATTGAGAAAACTTATCATAACCTAAGCTTAGTTTGTCATTAACAGATTTTAGTCATAAAAAAAAATTTGTTGATAGATTTAATTTTTATAAGAGAAGTCTTGCAGAGCTTTTTTCAGCTTTTTTATTGGGATGAAAGATATAGAAAAAACGCTTAAATTATCTTAAAAATCGATATTTCGTCAGAATACGCTAATCTCAATTATTACCAATATTGATATCATTAACATTATTATTATTTTATTATATTATTTATTATTATTATATCTATTATTATTATTTGATTATATTATTAATTTTTATTATTATTTTAATTTTTATAATTAATTTCATTATTATTATTATTTTTTTTTTTTTTTTTTTTTTTTTTTTTTTTTTTTTTTTTTTTTTTTTTTTTTTTTTTTTTTTTTTTTTTTTTTTTTTTTTTTTTTTTTTTTTTATTTTTTTTTTATTTTTAAATTTTTATTTTATTTTTTTTTTTATTGTGTATTTTTATTTTTTTTTTTATTTTTATTTTAATTTTAATTTTATCTTTATTTATTTATTATTTATTATTTATTATTTATTATTTATTATTTATTATTTATTATTTATTATTTATTATTTATTATTTATTATTTTATTTTTTATTTTTTGGATTACACAGTTTGTAAATTGTAGTACTTAAAACTTGTACCATATGGATCCCGAACAACAACAAGAGGTAAAATCTTTCTTATCTCAAAACTATCACATAAAGAAGCTTTTCTATAAATATTTGGATACTCTAACAGCAGCAAACTTAGCAAAGTGTAATTTAAATTTTCTGAAAGACTGCCTGAATGACTGTATCATCCCAAAGAGCCTCATACCAAAAAGTGTTTATATCCAAAAAAATGAACCGTTTCCAGTTATATTTAAACAGATTCTCCTCAATAGAATCCAAGGCATGAAACATACTTTGAAAGTAAAATTTAGATACAATTTTTGGAATTTTAAACAATTTCAACAAGGTTTCTATTATAGATTTAACAACCATAGATTATTCACTGAACTTTTGGATTACGCCTATGTTATAAAAAATAGAAAAATAAATCACAGAAAAACCTCCCACAAAGAAAAACTAGATTATTTCTTTAACACAAGCCGGTGGAATAGTTTCAAAAATATGGAAAACATTACAAACTTATCAAACTACAATTTGAACCAAACAGAAAAATCACTACTAAGTTTTGGGCTGAGCTTTTCTTTACCAAATCTGGATCCCTGGATAAACCAAACCCTAAATTTCAACAAATGGAAAAATTTCAACAGGAATACAGACACAAACTGCGATATCCTCCTCGGAGTGATACTCAAACTACAAAAAGATTTCTTAAAACATTCAGGTTTCCCAAAAAGATTTTTTGAAGCCTTAAAAAACCTCCTAAGTAATAGGAACCTTACAATAACCAGATCCGATAAAGGAAGTAACATTGTTATCATGAACTCGGATGATTATCTTACGAAATCCCATAACCTATTAGATAATGACAGCAATTATATGAAACTAAATAAAAATCGTTAAAAAATTCCCAGCAACAGTTTAATAAAGTAATCTCCGAAACTTTCTCCACCCAAAACGATCTACAAAAAAAGTTTAAAGCCTATATGCCTAGTCTATCAAAATTTTATGCAATACCGATGCTACATAAACAAAACATCCCACTAAGTCCGATAATATCAAACATCAATTGCATAACTCAAAATTTATCAAAATGGATAGCCGAAAAATTAAAACCCTTACTAGGAAAAATCTCAAACTCGCATACAAAAAATCCTGAACATTTTACCCAAAGGATCAAAAATATAACCTTCTCTGATTTTCAAATAGTAAGCTTTGACGTGACATCTCTATTCACTAATGTACCGATAGACTTTCACTTGTAAATTTATTTGGAACAATATATAATAACTAAAAACAGGGTCATCCTTCACCCCAAACTTTCAAACTTAGTAAAAGTTAATAAAACGTAACATCTAGGAGCCATGCATAATTTCTTCATTCAAGAGGTGAATAACTGTTCAACACAAATTTTCCGGTTACTCTCCATGGCTCTTCCTATCGCCAGATTCCCAGTAACATCTTTATGGAGTTGATCGAAACCTACTACATACTTCCGAAATTTCCTACAATAACCTGGCTAAGATACGTTGATGATGTTTTTGCAATAGTACCAAGGAACATAAACACCGACACCGTTTTGAACTTTATTAACAATATAAATAACAATATTAAATTCACAATAGAAAAATCAATAAATAATAAAATAAATTTCCTAGATCTTCAGATAAAATGGAGCAATAATCAATTTCCAACTTTCAACATTTGGAGGAAACCAACGTCAAAACCATCGTACATACACTGGTTTTCAAGCCATGAAACATCCATAAAAATAGCAACACTGAGTAACCTGTTTTTGAGAGCATACAAACTCTGCAGTCCGGAAAACCTTGAACAAGAAATAAAAATATTAAAAAACAGTTTTCATAACCTAAAATACCCTGCCACCTAAAATACCCTGGCGACTACATAAACAAATCCTTGCGAAAAGCCAAAAATAAATACTTGAACCAATAATTAATATTACCACCACCGAAGATTATTCCAATGTACTACCTATACCAAATTTACAAATTAAGGACATCAAAGATTATATACCGGATACCATAAAAATTGTAAAATCTAATAGCTTAATTCTAAAACATATGCTAACACCAAAAACTAATAACGAAAACAAAAGCGCTGGACGCATCTTATAAAGTCAACTGTCAGATTGTCAAGACTGTCAAAGTAAAAATACATAGGTGTAATCGGACAACTTTTCACCATAAGAGTTTGATCAACACAACAGGCGATTTTGCAACATATATGACAAACAAACTTCATGGCTCTAGTTAGACAGTAAGGCAAAATTTTCACATTTATCATCATAAATCAGAGCCCAGAAAATAGTTCAAGTCAAAATCACAACAAAATTCTAGCAAGGAATTCAGATTCCGCGATGTGTGACGACATGATCCAGCGAAAGCCTCAGACTAAGTGCTAAATTTACGAATGGTTTGTGAGTTCTAGCTTTCGTTTATCATGTCGTCACACATCGTCGGGTATATTAAATTAAACCCTAATTTTTAGCTATCGTTTCTACGTAATTTATCTGCAAGGGAAATAGCTCTTGGGCAATAGACATATTTAAGACTACGTGGAATTAGTGGTCCTATAAACTTGTATAGTATATATATATATAGTAGGTATACATATATATCTATTATTATATATATATATTATATATATATATATATAGTATCTATATATAATATTATAATATATATATAGGTATATGATGCAGTTTATATAAACCCTACCGTACGAAGCAGGCTTGCGGTTTCAAGTACCGGTTATTGCAAACGTACAATTATCGTAGAAGTTCTCTAGAATTGTTCAAGTACAAGTTACACGTAACTCTTAGAATTTTGTTCAAGTACACAGTACTAATGTAAAGGTTTCTGCTTAAAAGATAATTGAATATGAAACTTACATATATATAATATATATTAGGTATCATAATATACATAATATAATAGTATATACTTTATACTATATATTAGTACTATGTAGTTATAACTAGTAATATAATATAGTCATAGTACCTTCAGTCAAAATTAACGCACTACATGGGTACGGTGGCGAAAGCAAGGGTAGGAAAAAGTGATTTGAAGAGACGGGCGAAGACATCTTTATTGGACAATCGACAATAACATGGTGGATTCCATCCCCAGAACTTAGGTTTTTAGAGTGGGAGACCAAGGCGGCAGCAAATGTGCTCGCAGTAAGGTGTAAGGAGGTTCGGTGTTTGCAAACACAATTATGGATGGTACGTAATCGGGGACCGGCCGCGGTGGGTTTGATACTGTCTGTAACCGGTGTAATGACCCACTGGCACGGAGTGACCTGCCTTGACAGGCGTTCTGTTAAACACCTCGATGAAGTGGGCGATGGTCTGAACAGTGATTTTAATCCCATACAAGTCCGTGACAGTGCTTGTCGCAGGTCCGTGAAGGGTTGTGGAGGGGTTGCAGCTGTCGGATGCGGCGTTTTTCAGGACTCCGCAATCGTTTCCGATTGGGTTTGCGGTCCGCGAACTGTAAAGCTGGGGCACTCCAACGCCCGCTATTTGAAGCCGCCCCACAGGTAGTCGGTTTCCGATATTGGGCCTTGTGTAGTCTTTCATTGTCATGCATTAGGATGAAGAGTCACCGATGTTATGGGGACATATAATGACAATACTGGTTCAAGACATGTCTGTGATAAGACCTTCACTATAAGAGTGCCTCCATCGGATGTGCAACTCGTAGGTCCCGATAAGGAAGTGTCTCCCAAGACATAACAGACCAGACCGTCCAAACGGCAAAGCACCCCTGAGCCATTATCGTCACTTGCGCGAGCCTGCTCAGTCAGTCGGTCTGATAATTTTAAACCCGCCTGTCCGAGGCGTACGAGACACTCTCAAGATAAGTCCTTAAAGAGCATCTTTCCCAATGTCCGACGTCCCCTGGATGTGTTCTGGGTCGGCATAATGGCACAATCGCCGAGCCCTTCGGATTGTGCTGTGGTGTAAGTTCTGGTTAGGATCCCACGCAGGCCTCTGGAGCCGGTTATACCTTGTACCGCACGGCGTCGTATTGCTATGTATTTTCAACTCAGGCCCCTAGCTAGCGTGTGGCCTCGCCAGCTGTAAATACGTGCAGAGTCGTTGGCGTGCCGTCTGTATTGGCGCTCTCTTAAATGCACGCATACCTATAAATTGCGGGCATGAAGTGGTGTCGTCGCCCCCGGCTACATTTTTCCCTCGCCGGCGATCACCTCAGTCCGGGTTTCCTGGTACAGTTATACCACCTGTACATTCGTTGTGTGTGCTACACGAAGCCGTCGACCATACGTGCCCGGTACCCGTGTCTTTTGGCGTGGAGTGTTGTTTAAATTTTCGTGAACGACACCTGATGCTCTTGACCATTGAGCACTATCTTTCCCCTATTTATCCGAGTGTCGCTTGCGTAAGTGAATCGATCCCGTCGCGTCGTATTATACCGTCCGACATGAACCTACCCGCCCTTCCAGTATACCGTTACGGTGGTTTATGTTTTCCTAAATCTTTTATCGCCGGGTGACTAAGTCCTTTTTCATCCACCAAGTATGTAAATGCCCAGAGACCTTCTGACATTCACAAACTTTTCCTACTTACACTCTGCATCATCCGTTCCCTTTTATCCACATATATCTTTAAAATATGTTACCCTACTATTTAAGCTTTCTTACCTTTCCCCAAAGAATTGAGACACGAGGGCTTGTCCTCACTCAAAAACCAGTAACTCAATCATATCTAATTTACTCTTCAAACCCCCTCCTTTTACACACCCTACCATAAATCTATCTACCAATACCTCTCAACTCTCTTCAAATTCGCCTACGAAAAACCAACAACATGCCTTCATATAATAGGGTAAGGGAAGCCTCACTATCTTTTTCCATTGTAGCCATCAATTCTAATAGCTGATCACTTGCCAACCCACGCAATAATTCTTTCATAACCCCATGCATATACAAATTAAATATACGCAAGGAGACATAACACAATTCTGCCTCACTCCCACATTACGTATTAATATTAAAAGGCAACCATTTTCGACTCTATTTATTCTTGACACGAGGCTTCACTATCGTCATTTCATTCTTTTGATACCATTAGCAAGCTTAACCCAACACATATATAACTAACAACCTTGTCATACTGAGGTTTTCCCTATTAATCCTTAATAATAGCCTGTTGCACAATCTATAAAACCTAAAATTATTTATTCTCGTCTCCTCACCTTAATTTCCCACTATCATTTGTTTCGATGTTTAAGTATTTGATCCACAGCATCCCTACGCCACTTCTAAACTCAAGCACATTGTTCTTCACGCCAAATCAGATGTCATTCAGCTCTATATGTCGACGGGAACTCTCTTCGACCTGGAAAATACCGCATATTAGTCACTAAACACTAGCACAATAAACTAATTCCCGCTGATAACTACAGTTCATATCCCTCTTAACTCTTATATAAAGGTACTATTATTCGCTCTCACTCTCATTAGTCCTCGGAAACTCATACCTCCAGAAGCCTTTGTTACTACCACTTCCAAACCAATCAATCACCATCTGGCTAATAATATATATATATATTAATACAAGGTAATATAACTGAAAGGTATTGATAAGAGTAGTCGTATATATGATAGCTATATATATTACTAAATATATATATTAGTATATTATGTTAGTTACACGTATATATAGTATTAGGTAATACATGACATCCTTATATGTGTTTAATGGAGAATTTATTTAGAAGTACATATATAAAAATAATATATATACTACGTAGGAAAATTATTAAAAAAAAATATCATAATTGGCAGTTAAAATGGCAAAAAGTACTTGGCAAGTATTTTTGCAAATTTTCAGGTAAAAACGCGCTACAAGTACAAGTTAATTTTTGGATTATAGAATACTATGCAAGTAACAAGTCTCCAAAAAATTAACTTAGTACAGAGTAACAGGTACACAGTAATGGTTGTACTTGAAACAAGCCTGATATACTATACTTTATATAGATTATATAGCTAATATAAGTATATATATATTATAATTATCATTATCTTATATGTAGATTAGATATAGAATATATTATATATATATATATATATTATATTATATATATATTATATACTATCTATACTATATAGTATATATATATATATTATTCGGCGTTTATAATACTATATATATATATATCTATACCTAATAATACTTATATAATAACATATAATAATAGTAATGGTGATAATATCATTATATTATATATTAATATAATAGTATATATTGTTATATATAAATAATATACTTATATATATAATATATATTCAATAGTAATATATATCACCTACTATATATATATATATATATATAAATAGTATGAAGTAATTTAACAAAATACAATCATTTTTTTCAGCACATCTAAATTATAGTTTATTACACAAATATTTTCTCTTGCCTTTTACAAGTAAACTGAAATTTTTTCTACTCCCGTACGGTTTAAATTGACCTTCAACTTATAATAATATTTTAGCATATATAGAGGGAAAAATCGAAGCGATTCCTTTTAATTAGATTTACTCTTGCAGTAGGCATAGTGCTTCATTTAATATAAAGTACTTTTATGCTTTGAAGTTATAATATAGTATATATATTATGTTAATATAATATATATATATATATATATATATATAATATATTAGTATATTATATATATATATATTATATATATATATATATAGTATAATATATATATATGATCGCAGGTAACATGCCGATTTTCAAAACCAATCCACGCACCATAGCGCGCCTTAAAATCCGCATACGCATCATGCGCGGTATTCATGCACAATGCGTGATCGAAGCGATCCAACCAAATACCGATAAGGATTCTTTAATTAGAAAAACGTAAGATGATCTGAACCGCAAACTTAAATGAGAGACATGGACTCGACTCAACTGTGTACTGATGCTCTGATCTCCAGCTCATGTTCATAATAATCTGATTCAAGAGTCACTGAGAATTGGGGATCAAAAATCTGCGCCCTCTACAGCTTCTGTCTCCGCTGTAATACATTAATCTCAACGTTAAGGGCGGCTCCACACATACGGAGTTCGTCGAACTCTTTTGCGAAACACCCCATGTGTGTATGGTCATTTTGGCAAAGCTTTACTCATTTGCTTGTTTGCCAGGAATACACAAAGCTTTCACAAGCGATCCATTAACTTCGGATATCTTCAGGCTTTTGATTCTAAGAAATGAATAAATTATTTATAGATTGAAAAATGTAATAAACTAGAGCTAGATAAGCTTTGGTTCTGTGGAAATTAATGACCTTCATAACATTGCAATTTCTTAGACTCCCCGTTATAAAGGCAAGTTTTTTTGTAAACCAATAGAACAAGTTAAATCGGCACTTTGTGTTTGCAGTTGAAAACTTCATTCCGAACAGTCTATTATTCCCACCCATTTAAAGGAAAAACGCGAAATCTACAGAACCAACACCTCCTAAGAAGTAATCAATAACAGATTCACTGGAAGAATTTCTACATCCAAGTAGTGATGAAGAAACCACACTTTACCAAAATATATATGCAGATTGAAACTATACCAAGAAAACGACTAGATGCAAATGATGATTCAGTTGGTGTGGTGGAAAGTTAAGCAAAATGTTTACACCACGCTTAAATAAACTTGCAAGGAAATACTTGGCCTCTCCTCCAGTGTTCCAAGTGAGAAAGAAT
Source organism: Trachelipus rathkii (assembly GCA_015478945.1). NCBI lineage: Eukaryota > Metazoa > Arthropoda > Malacostraca > Isopoda > Trachelipodidae > Trachelipus > Trachelipus rathkii. The sequence goes on from JABUQX010136717.1 coordinate 26,652, forward strand.
TTAACAATACTGGGCTAATATATAAAAAAAGAGAAACAGACTCTCAGCGAAAAGGCAGAAATATTGATGTTTCTCAAGCCAACCTTCCTATTTGAATTTCAATACTAGTGCCAAATGTATATAGTCAATTGTAAAATCTCTTTCATTAAGTCGGAGGTTGGGGAAAGAGGTACGGGGCGTGAAGGGGTGGGTACGTATTTGAGATGGGATCTCCGTCCATGCAGGGCCCGGTAACAATCTCTGATTATATATCTGTGGGTAAAACTCGCAAATGTATTAGGTATATATATATATATATATATATATATAGTATATATATTATATATATAATATATATATACTATATATATATATATATATTATGATATATATATATTAGTATAGACCTATATATATCAAACATCCGCATCCCCATCCGCATCCGCCGATGCGAAAAAAATGACATCTTCTCATCACTATATATATATATATATATATATATTATATATAATATTAATATAATATATATATATAATATATAGTATATATTATAACATATATGTTATAGTAGTATATATAGAATAGTATAATATATAAATATATATATATCTTAATTATATATATTCGTTTATATATATTTACTCTATCATTCCATAGTATATATATATATTTATCTATCAATATATATATATATATATTATATTATATATATATATAATATAATATATATACATAATATATATACTATATATATATATTATATATATATAATATATATATTATATAAATAAATATTATTATATACTATCATATACATATATATATATATATATATTACTATATATATATATATATATGATATATTATAATAATTATATATAATATTATATACTATCTTTTTTTTTTAGCATTTAACTTTTTCATTTTAATTTAGGCTGTATATATACCTTTGAGTATATATATAATATAAATGGAGGGCGAATTCAATCTTTGCTATATATATATAACTATTATATAATATTATATATGATTATATATTTTATAATATTACACTCACTATATATATATATATATATATATATATTATATATATATATATACTGTTTTTTATTTTTATAAACGATTATAATATATTCAATAATAAACATTCAATAAATATTAATGTATTTTTATATTGGATATTCCAATTATTTGAAAAATGGAAAATTTTCAAGAATTTAAAATTAAATATTTTATTCTCTTTAAAATCAAAAGATTATAAAAATTTCATAAATTCTTTTATTATTATTATATTTATATTGGTTATTATTATCTATTATTATTTTTATTATTATTATTCATTATTTTATTACTTATTATTATTATTATATTATCTCATAATTACTATTATTATTATTATTATCTAATATATTATTATTAGATATTATTCTATTAGTATTTCTATTATTATTTATATATAATTATAGTTATAGCTATAGTTTTAGTTATAGTTATAGTTATTATATAATTTATAAATTAATATATATAAATTAAATAAATATAATAATTATAATAATTATATCTATATAATTTAATAATTATTAATAATATAATAATATGTAAGTAATAAATAACAAGAATACAATATATTTTCTATGAATAATAAATAATTAATTATCATAATAATAATATAATTAATTAATAATAATATAATAATAATAATAATAATAATAATATAATAATAATATTATAATTTTAAATGTATGAATAAAAAATAAATAAATTAATATAATAGTAATAGTAATAATCATATTAATAATATTAATAATATAAATAATATTAATAATTATAATAATTAAAATAATTATAATAATTACAATTATAATTATTTGAATTCTTCAATATTAATGTCAAAATCTTTATTTATAAAAAGAACACAATTTACCTTATTAAGTTTAACATAGGTATAAAATATAGTTCTAGGATAATACAATATATAATGTTATACAATTTATGAAAGGGGCAGCTAATTGCAACACCGTATTGTGTACTTTGAGCCCCTAAAACAATTTAAATATAATTAAATTTTAACAATTTGGTTTAAGGATTTGGCCTAATGTAGTCCACTCTAATAAGTATAATATAATTATTGTGAATATATTTGCAAAATAATACTAATACATAATATTCTATATATAATAAAATAATAATAGTATTATGTAGTAATAACAAATTTTGAGATAATAATAATAATAATAGATAATAGATAATTATAATAATAATTTAATCATAATAATAATATTAAATAATTAATGAATAATACTAATAATAAGTAATAAAATAGATAATAATAATAATAAAATAATAATAATAAATAATAATAAAATAATAATAATAATAATAATAATAATAATAATAATAATAATAATAAAAATAAATAATAATAATAATATAATAATATAATAATAATATAATAATAATGTTAATAATAATAATATATAATAATATAATCATATTATAGCAATATTATTATATTAAAATATAATGTACTTAAAATTTTAGCATATTATAAAATCCTGCATAATGCATATTGTAATATCTAAATGAATGATTATAATCGTATAATAATTAATATATTAGAGAGAGGGAAGAGTATTATATTTTTATTAAAAAGATTAAAAAGTATTAAAAGGTAATTAAAAAGAGGGAATTTAGTAACAGCGATAAAAGTATTAAAGTATTAAAAGCTATACAATGAATACGAAAATCATTAGCATTCCAAACTAGAAAAGTAAATAATATCAATATAATCATAAAATAAGTAAATAAATAATAGATAAATAATGCATAATAATAAATAATAATAATAATAATAAAACTAATAATCATTCTAAGACCGCAATCATAATAATCATAATTAAATAATAAGAACAAATATTATCTTAATGCATTATTTCATGTTAGATAATTAGGTAATAACAGTTAAACAAATATATTTCATTATATATATAATATAAGGTTAATATATATATATAATATGTATATGATTATATATAATATATATATGATATTATATATATATTAATAATATTTATAAGGAACATTGAATGAAGATTTGGTGGCAAATATGGGTTCCAGGTGGCCCGACTAATAATAATGAATATAATAATAATAATAATAATTAATAAGGATAATAGTAATAATATAATAATAATAATAATAATAATCTGGTTGCGAGAGAGTTCCCACCTCGGTTTGGAGGCAATCAGATGAGCGGTCTAGACCGCGGGTATAGAACCGCGCGAATTCTTATATGTATTCCACTTGATGTGCGTGGCGGAGATTCTTTTACCGCCAACGGCCTGGCCTCTGTAGAGCAACGCCGGTGAAAACGAGACGTAGACATGTAGCTCCCGCGTGTCTACGGGGCATCCCGTACCGCTTTTCGCCTTCCGCCCATCGTGTCGGTTAGATCCTGCTACAGTGATTCGCAAACGAGGCATCATAATAATAATAATATATAATATAAATATAATGTTAATATATTAAATAATATTAATAATATTATAATATTAATATATTATAATATATAATGACATAATAATATAATATAATAATATAATAATATAATAATAATATATAATAATAATATAATAATAATATAATAATATAATATTATTATAATAATAATAATAATAAATAATAATAAATAATAATATATAATAATAATTCATAACAATATAATATAATAATAATAATAATATAATAATAATATAATAATAATAATAATAATATCCATAATAATAATAATAATAATATAATATAATAATAATAATAAGTAATGATTAATAATAAATGTTATAAGTGTAAGCAATTCAGATAGTAATTGTACTAAAAATATTAGAAACTTTTTTAAAAATAGTTATGCTAAGTAAACAACAACAAAGTTAATGAATAATATAATAATAATATATATAATACAAAAATAATTAATAATATATAATAATAATAAAATAATAATATAATAATAATAATAATTATAATAATAATAATAATATAATAATAATAATAGATAATAATAATAATATCTGAACAATAACATAACTATAATAATAATAATAATAATAATCAATAATAATATAATAATCAATTAATAATAATTAATAATAATAATAATAATATAATAATATAATAATAATAATAAATAATAAAATAATAATAATAATAATAATTAACAATAATATTAATAATTAGAAATCAAAATTGTATTGAAGGATTTATATTTGTTTGCCGCTTGATATTTTTTTCGAATACAGATAAAAATGTAGTTATTATTACACGTGAAAAGGCTGATAGAAAGTTTTTGGTAGATGGCCATAACTAAGAAAATTTTTAGATGGCCATCCAGGGGAAACTGCTAGATTTTCAACATTTTTTTGGATTATCTTATGAACTTACTGAAAAATTCATCTTAACATCTATTATGTCTTCATTTTTTTTTAAAAATTCTAAATAGTTTTTAGATACAGAATATTTATTTAGATTTATTTTTTTCAATTTATTTATCTTCAATTGCGAGTCAAAATTGACAATATCGGTTTAGGATCAAAAATGGTTTTATTTATATCATAAGAAATCTTTTTTTTTTCATATTCTCAACATCTAATCATTCTTTGAATTTTACTCAGTCAAATAAATGAGCCGGGATCTGGGACGGAGCCGGTATTACAGAGCGGAGCCGGAGCCTGGGTAATTTTTTTTTCGTATGAACTATAATTTTTTTTAGATGACAAAATTATTGGAAAAGATGTGCTGAACCAATCTTTAAAATAGTACAGACATCCTTAGTCGGAACTCCGGATCCGGATCCGAAGCAGGAGCCGGCAGATTCGGATTCGGAGCCGGAGTATGTTTTTTTCTCGAAGAGATATTTTTTAGAAGATCTCTGAAGCATTTCAACGTGAAGAAACCTATTCGGAATCCGGCAGCTGAATCCGAAGTTGGAGCTGGAGCCGGAGCCGAGCCGGAAAGCCGGAGCCGGAGCCGGGCCGAATCCTGTGTGAATCGTTTTGTTCTAAAAGTAATATTTTTAGGTGAAAAATTTAATGCAGAAGACGTACTGAACAATTTTCAATTAGTACAGAACCTTAGTCGGATCCGGAGAGCCAAAGCCGAGCTCGGTGCCTGTGCCGCAGCCGAGGCTGAGCCGTCGCCGCCCGCAGCCGGAGCCTGGGTAATTTCATCTTTTTTCAAAAAATAGTTTTTTAGTGTGAAAAATTTAAACCAGAAGACTTGCTGAACATTTTCAAATAGTGCAGAATCTTTAGATACAGATTCGGATCGGAGTCGGGAGCGGAGTCGATGTTCGTCCCACCTCAGAGTCGGCGCGTCGTAGTTCGATTTTTGGTGCGAGCCAGTTCTTGGGTCCGCGCCAAGGCTGCTTCCAGAAGACGGAAGTGCTGAACAATTATAAAATAGTGCAGACACCTTAGTTGGAACCAGATCCGGAGCGGGCCGGATTCGGAGCCAGATTCTGGGTATAAATTTTAACAAAAAAAAATTTTTTTAGTATAAAAAATTTGTTGACAGAAGACGTGCTGAACAGGATTCTAAAATAATGCAGAATCCTTAGTCGGATCCGGATCCGGAATCGGTAGCCGAAGTCGAAGTCGGAGCCAGAGTCAGCATTGTTTATAGTATAAATGTTTTTCAGAAGAATATTTTTTAATGAAAAATTTAGTTGCCAGATTTTTGTTAACATTTTTATAGTGCAGAAACTTAACGTCAGATCCGCGAGCCGAAGGTGAAGTCGGGCTGGAGTAGGAGCGGAGTTTAGTCAGAGCGGAGGCCGAGCCGGAGCCTGGACGGAGCCGGAGCGGGCCGGAGCGGAGCCGGAGCCGGAGCCGGAACCTGGGTATGAATTTTTTTCAAATAACAATATTTTTTAGGTGAAAATTTAATGCCAGAAGACGACATACTGAACAATTTTCAAATAGCGCGCAAACCTTTGCAGGTTGCGGATCCGGATCTGGGTCCGGATTCGGAGACGGATTCCTGGGTATTAGTTTTTTCCAGGTTTTCTAAGATTGAAAAATTTATTGCAGTAAGACTTGCTGACAATTTTAAATAGCTGCAGATACTTAATCCGGATCCGGTTTTGGGAGTCGGAGCGGGCCGGAACGCCCGGAGCCTGGAAGCCGGAGCGGACTTTAAAGAGTCGGAGATGGCGTTGGAACGCTAGAGTAAATGAATTTTTTTCCGAAAAATATTATTTATTTTAGGTGAAAATTTTATTGAATAGAAAGTCGTGCTGAACATTTTAAGTTCTAGCAACCAGTTAGTCGGACCGGATCCTGGGTGACATGAATTTTTTAAAAATTGATTTTTAGGGATGACGAGAACCTTAATGCCAGAAGACGTACTGAACATTTTCAAATAGTTCAAGAAACCTTAGTCAGATTCAGAGCGAAAGTGAGTCGAAGCTTGGGTGGAGCGGGAGCTTTAGTCAGAGCCGGGGCCTGGATATGAATTTTTTCAAAAAATATTTTTACCGTGAAAAATTTAATGCCAGAAACGTACTGAACAATTTAAATAGTGCAGAACTTAGTCGGGTCCGATCAGGATCATATTCAAATAGTGCCCAAATCCTAATCGGAATCCGGATTCGGAGTCGAGTCGAGAAGTCGGAGCCGGAGTATGATTTTTTTCAAAAATATTTTTTTTGTGAAAATTTTTGATGAAGAAAATGATTGAAACATTTTTCAAATAGTGCAGAAACCTTGTCAGAATCGCAGCCGGAGCGAACTTCGGAGCAGTGTCGGAGCCGGAAGCGGAGCAGGTCCCGGATCCTGGGCATTAGATGTATACTTTTCAAATATCTTTTTAGGGCGAAAAATATCATTGCCAGAAGACGTGTTGAACAATTTCAATTAAGTAAGAACATATTGGATCCGGCGCCGACCCGTATCATTGCTTTTAGTTTAACAGGTAAGATTATTTTTAAGAATGATTTTTTTAGGGTAAAAATTTATTGAGAAGATGTGCTGACTTTTCAAATAGTGCAGGACCTTTGATGGATCGGATCCGGAGCAGAATCCGGAGTCAGAGCCGGAGCGATCTTGCTTATAAATATTTTTCGAAAATATTTTTTAGTTGAAAAATGTATTGCCAGAAAGAAGACTTGCTAATTTTCAAATAGTTCAAAAACCTTAGTCGGGTATCCGGATCGAAGTCGGAACCGGAGCCGGATTTAGAGCCGGATCCTGTTTATCATTTTTTCAAGAGATATATTTTTAGATGAAAAATTATCATTGCCAGAAGACGTACTAAACAATTTTAATAGTGGTAACAGAAACTTAAGTTGGATCCGGATCCGGAGTCGGAAATGGAGCGAATTCTGGGTATAATTTTGTTCCAATAAATATTTTTTTTTGGTGAAAAAGTTTATTGCCGAAAGACGTGGTATAACAATTTTTTTAAGTAGTGCAGAAACATCACAAGTCGGATCCAGCGCGGATCTGGAACCGAACCGGATTCTGGGCATAAAAATTTTTTTCAAAAATATTTTTGTTCGTAGAAAATTTATTGTCAGATATCATGACAATTTCAAAGAAGGTGAGAAAGCTATAGTCGGAGTTAGAGCCGGAGCAGGATGATAAATATTATTATCTTTTCTTTTGGGTTTGTAAAAGAACATATTCAAAGGCTTGAATTGATTCAATTGAAAAAGATTATATATATATATATATATATAATTATGTAATATATTATTATTATATATATATATATATTATATATATATATATATATTATATATATATATATATATATATATATATATATATATATAGGGTGGGTGGGTTTAAACGATTTGGTTTAAACCACATAAAAAACAATGGTGTTTAAACCATAAAAACCATGCATAAAATGAAATAACTAAATAGGCATCTTAAAAGTTTTCTTCGGAAAGTTAATAAGAGAAATGCGCTTTTTTTCCAAATCGAATAGTAAGTGAAAGGCAATAAAAAGTTTTCTGCTGATTTTATATTATTGTGAGAATATATTATTTTATATAATATTATATATATATAATATATATATTAATATTATATTATATATATATATATTATAAATACATTAGACATATAAAATTATTATATATATATCTACAAAAATTTAATGGGATATGTAGGTTTTTATTTCATATCACGTTATATATATATAATATATAATATATATATTATATACTATATATATATATATATATAATTACTTATTATATATAATAATATATATATATATTTCAAATATATTATATATATATATTATATATATATATATATATATATATATTATAATTAATTATTATAAGTATACTTATATATTGTATATATATATACTTATTATATATATATATATATATATATATATATAATATACTAATATCATATAGTATATATATATATATACATATTTAGTATATATATATAGATATTATTATATTATATATATATAATATTATAATATATAATATATATATTATATATATTATATATTATATATATTAATTATTTGTTGGAATTTAACATGTTTAAAACATGATTTCTTGTTTCGAGCTCTTGGTAATTCATTTTTCTAACGCCATCGATGCCACATTTACCGAAGTTTATAATAACATCGATGTGTAGAGTGTGTGGCCACAGCATTACCCAGACTAGGCAATGACTGTAACTAAGTGATGCTGTTTATATTTGAAAAAATATGAAAAACATGGAGCTAAAACAGCTTAATCCACCACTCAACAGTCAAGATTTAGCAAAAGTAAAAAGGAAGTATCATCAGGCAGTAAAGAAGCTCACTTATTTGGGTATATTTTTAACCCAAATATCACCGCGTACTTCCAGAGGATGATTATTCAAAAGCAATGGAATTTTATGGAAATGAGTATATAAATTTTTATTTGGCATTTGTAATAAATTTTTAGAGCAAATTTTTTTTCATTTCATAAAGTTACCTATTTGATGAGTTTATGTTGTTAGCAGTGACTCCTTCATCTTAGTACAGATCCATCTCAAGAAAAATTATATCAGAAGAAGGTTATATAAAACAGTAGCATATATGTCAGCAAACTTCATCAAATGCTAATGTTGAAGGGTATTTTCAACACTTTCGGACTTGTGCAAAGCAACATTAGAAATTTGGGGACAGCTAAAGCAGGGAAATTAAAGTTTTTTTGTATAAAATTCTTAATGATCAATTTCAGTTTCGACTTTAAATGATGACTCTCTCTCTCTTCATTCTCTCTCTCTCTCCTCCTCTCTCTCTCTCTCTTCTCGTCTCTCTCTCTCTCTCTCTCTCTCTCTATCTCTCTCTCTCTCTATATTTATATATATATATATATATATATTATTATTTATATAATATATATTATATATATATATTAGCTCTCAATTATTCTATATTATATAATAGTCGTATATAATATTCTAATATTCAATATAAATGTTAGTTTGTATTAATTTGTATATCATTATCGTCTTCATAGGCTCTTTCTTGTGTGTTTTTTTTCTTTGTAATTAATGCATTTTGTTTTACATACTACCATCTGTAGTAACTTTTTTTCAGATAGAGTTTACATATATTATAATCTACCCTCTTCATTTTTTACTTTAATGTTTAATTCAAAACTAAAAAAAATATAATTTATACAGTTTACAGTTATCAAGAAAATTTGAAATTTAGAATCTAAAGAATTTTTTGGATTTTAAAATATGTTTAGCAAATTGTGTCTAACTGTTTCGTAGTGATTTTGCCTTAAAAATTAATAAACCATGTAAAACTACTTAAAACCATCAAAATGCAACAAAAAAAAAAAAAAAGAAAAGAAATTGGTTTTTTAAAAAAAAATTTAAAAACAATGGTTTTTGTTTTTTTAAAAACATGGTTTTTTTCCAACCTACTATATACTATAGATATAATATATATATACTATTATATTATTTATATATTATATAATATACTATATATATATGATAGTTAATAATATAATTATATTATATTTATATATGGATTGGGTTACGGAAAGAATCAGAGGTGGGGTGAGGTCAAGGGATGGTGTTTAGACGTACTGGAGAATAAAGGGTGGAGGGGTGCCCTAACCTATTATATGCGGATGATTTAGTTAAGTTGCGAATCTGGAACTAGCTTTGAGGGGATTAGTAGAGAGAGTTTTGGCAGGTGTGTAAAAGGAGGGTTTTGAAAGTAGACGTAGATAAGAGTAAGTTTATGGTTTTGAGTGAGGATCAGTTCTCTGTGTAAATTTTATGTAGATGGTGGAGGCTAGCTGGAACAAATGTTGAGTTCAAATATTTAGGATAAATGGTTGTTGGATGAAAAAGGAAACGGATGATGCAGAATGTGTATAGGAAAGTGGCAATAGAGGAAGATCTGCCTGGTGCAATTAAATCCATTTTAAATTCAAATTTACGGATAAGTTTGAGTGTCTAGAGTCTTACATGACGGTATCCTATTACCCTGTGTTAATGTAATAGTAGTGAGACTATGGTTATGGAATAAGAGGTACATATATAAAAGTATAGATAATAAACTTCTGCTGGGGCACGGCATTCTGCTAGGGTGCTCCATGGTTACAGGAGCAACTAACCAAAGTCAAGCAACGCCGACGGGCACAGATGCTTGTTGCGATAAATTTGCAAATAATAAGCCGATGGCAAAAATTTCACTCGCGCCAGGACTTGAAACCATCGACAACAGCGTCCATGTCGCTGTTAGACAATGCACAAGTCAGACCACTAGTCCCGATCTCTGCCTCTCAGAAAAAGAAGGTATCTCGGACAGTTTTTCAAGTTTCTGCTTCGATATCACTGCTTGAAACAACTTTTTACATCCATAGAAAGGTGCTTTTAACCCAACTGGGGCTACACAGCATTCTGCTGAGCTTGCTCCCGTGATACAGGAGCAACCAACCAAACAAAGTCAGGCCACGCCGACATGGAAACAGCATTTTCGTTGTGATAAATTTGCAATGAATAAGACGAAGAAAACTTTCAGACATCGCGCAGGACTCGAACCGTCCAGCAACAGCGTGCAACATTAGACAATATATCAGGGCGTTTTAAAAGTAGTTACAATATCTTCCTTCCCAGTACTGCTTTTTTCAAGTTTCTGCTTTTTCGATATCACTGCTTGAAACTCGATACTTATTTAAATCCATAGAAGGGGTGGTTTTGGAACCCCTACGGGGCTACAACGGCATTCTCGGGGTCTTCCTGGGTTACAGGAGCAACCGACAAAGTCAAATAACGCCGACATGGGCACAACATGTTGATTGCGACCATTTGCAATCATAAGACGAAGAAAAAATTCACTCGGGCCGGACTCCAACCATCGACAACAGCGTCGCCGTTAGACAATGTACACGAGGCTCTACCATATTGCGATCCGGCTCCCCAGAAAAAGAAGCATGCTCGGGAAGTTTTTAAATTTCTTTTGCTTGATATCCTGCTTTGAAACTCGAATATTTGCTTCAAAATCCATAGAAGTGTGGTTGGAACCACTTCTGCTGGGGCTAACGGCATTCTGCTAGTTTGCTTCCGTGTTACAGGAGCAACCAACCAAAGTCAGGCCATGCCGATATGGGCACAACATGCTTCTTCTTGCGACAAATTTGCATTGGTAAGCACGGAAGAAAAATTTTCACTCCGAGCCAAGACTCGAACATCGAGAACAGCGTCCCGCTGTTAGACAATTAACAAGAGGTTAACCACTAGTCAGATCCGACACCTTAGAAAAAAAGGTATTTCGGTACAGTTTTTAAGTTTCCTGCTTCGATTTCTGCTTTTTGAAACTCGATACTTATTAAAATCACAGAGTATGGTTGGAACCCCTTTGGAGTACACGGATTCTTCAGGGGTGCTATGGGTACAAGGACCACCGACCAAGCGGTCAGGAACGCCAACAGGCGCCACAACATGCTCTTCGAACAAATTTGCAATAAGGCAAAAAAAAAATTCGCTGTCGCGCCTGGAACTCGAACCATCGACAAGAGCGGCGCCGTTAGACAATATACAGGAGGCTACCACTAGTCCGATCCGCCTCCTAGAAAAAGAACGCATCTCGGGAAGTTTTCAAATCTCCTGCTTCAATATTTCATGCTTGAAACTCGAACCCCTTCTTCATTTACAGACAGGGTGATGGGAATCTCTGCTGCTTCTCACGATAACGGATTCTTCTGGGCGTGCTCCTGGGGTTCGGGCGCAACACCGACCAAAGTTTAAGGATACGCGACATGCGCAACAAGGATGCTTATTTGCGACAAATTTTGCAATAATAAGGCGAAAAAAATTTCACTTTGCGACAGGACTTGAACCATCGACAAATGCGTCGCTGTTAGAATAAGTACGAGGTGGCCTCTAAACACCACTAGTTCCGATCCCACCTCTCCAAAAAAGAAGGCATCTCGAAGTTTTCAAATCTCCTGCCTCGATATCACTGCTTTGAAACTCGAAAATAACTTATTTAACATCCACAGAAGGATGGTTGGAACCACTGCTGTGCTATCTCACAACCACATTCTCAGGGGTTGTTCATGTGTTACAGCAGGAGCAAC
>JABUQX010136718.1:10000-18941 GCA_015478945.1 Trachelipus rathkii
AGAGTTTTACATCGAATATAAGGATAAGGATAAGAATTTAAGCAAAGGTCAGGGATATTGGGTGCATCTCCGAAGACTATCGAGGAATACGGATAGAGAGCCTCATCATATGATAAAGATAACACTGGATAGAAAAATGGATGGCAGTTCACCGGTTGTATCTTGAGAGCTATAAGAAGGCCATTGGCTGTAATCACCCAAATTTATGAACCCAGAGAAAGGAGAAGAGAGATCAGATTAGATATAATAGATTCGAAATTAGATTGTCGAAGAATTTAGGATAGTCAGTAGAATTAGGATGTAAATAAACATAGGAAATAAACTTACTTCTTTATTTAAAAGGAATGCTTCTAAGCCACAAAGATGGAAAATCGGAAAACTGTAAATTAAGAAAACGGAGTCAATTGAATCCAGTTCTCTTAAAAGAAATTTATCGAATGAAAAATGGAATAGGGAAAAATTAAATGAAAACAGATTAAGGTTTAATTTCGAAGCGAGCAGGTATCTGAGTTTTTGTCAAAAACAAGAGGTAAGGCCTAAGGGAGGAGAGTTGATGGTCAATAAATAAAAAATGAGACCACAAATATGCAGAAATTGATGATAAAGATGAGCGTGAACCAGGGCATGTTAACGCTGAACTATAGGTGGTAACAACCCCGCCAATGGAGGATTCTAAGTCCCAAGGGATGATGAAGGAAGGAGTGGAGGAGGGGCATTGTTTTGATGCCGCCTCTCTAAGCATGCTATAGGCATGTTTACCTGCCTGGGACTGCCTCCAGGGGGTACTCAAACACTCATGAGGGTTCTAAAACCATCAAAATCGGGTTCTACGGGTTCGTAAGCAAATAAAATGACTCCTCACATGTTTATATATCTATTTCAAAAATCGATTCTGGCTCCAGTTCCGGCTTTGGCTACGGCTACTCTTCAATGCTCCGGCTCACTAGCCTACTCCGTCTCAGACTCCTTCTCTGACTCCGATTCCTTCTCCGACTCCTGTCGATAGTTTATTTTCTTCCTAGCTATAGCCAAAACCAATTTAGGGGTCCTGCACCACTCTTAGGGGGGGGGGGAAACAGGGACATGAAACCTCGGCTCCGACGAGGTAGAATCACCAGGGATAGGGGTACCAAGTTTGAGAGGAATACGATGATTATAACTTTCTAAATTGAGGGGAATAAAAAAAGGGACAGGGCTTGTCTGCATTTAATATCAATACAATGTTAAATAAAACAATTAATTTTATTCCGATTATGTTTTTCAATGTAATAAGCCATTAAGAGCACGTAGAAAGACGATTTAAATATCGAATTTGCGGTAAAAGACCTCTATAAATCGATTGGAATCATCAGAAATGATCTACCAATCATTTGAAACCTTCAAGGAACCAAAAGCCTTTCTTGGGGACTAAGCTCCTAAGTTAAGGCTCAAAAACTCCAAAAATGGTTTTCCAGAACTCAGGAACGGTCTCACACACCTTAGAAACTTATACTTTGTCACATCGTGTCAAAATCTAAAGGAGTGAGGGAAATTTCCAAGTAAACTGCCGACATGACTTAAAATATTTGTCAGCCTGAAGATTCGAAATCCTGGTCCTCAGCCCTAGAAATGAGCGTTTGCCACTGCCGTGTAGTGTTGTCACTGGAAAAATTCCCAAACCAAAATACTCCTGAGTTGGGGGCTTTGACCAAGTCAGCCTCTGACATGACTTGGCCAAAATGCGGCCGAATGCACTAAAAAGCGAAAAATTTTTTTTAAAAATACCACTTAAAATGATCAAGGTTGCCAGATTTAGCGATCAATCTGGTTGCTGTCATTTTGTGCCGTCGCTCCTTACTGTTTTGATGCTATATACTATATATATATATATATATATATATATATATATATATATATATATATATAATACTAGATATACAAATATACAAAATTATACCATATATATAGATTAATATACTATTATGATATTAATATTTATATATATATATTATATACTCAGTACGGCAAAATTTCTAAGATAAGCAGGCAATAAAAAGTTATCTTCCTTTTTTTGTTTTTTGTTCTCGTTTTTGATTCTTAGAAGAGATTTTGTTTCATTTTAATCTTTAATTTTTTTTACATGTTGCTATTTTATGATCCTAGCATCATCTTTTTTTTCGCTTTGATTTTTTTGGTTTTTTTTATGTCTATGGTTTGGGCTTGTCTCAGTTATTTTTTTCATCGTTCTTGGTGCTATTGGTAGTCCTTTTCTTATTTATTGTGGTGTTTGAGATTCTGTTTTTTCTTTTTTTTATTTTTATTGTTGTGGTGTTTCTTCAACTTTGGTTTATTTTCTTTTCATTTGGCGTATTCATTTGCCTGGAGAGTAGCCTTGGAGTTGAATTTGTTGGGAGAGGACGGAGCGGGGAGAGAGAGAGAGAGAGAGAGAAGAGGAGAGAGAGGAGAGAGTAAAGCGGAAGAAGAGAGAGCACGAGAGTCTGGTGTTTAACAAAAAGACATAGTTGTTTCAAATGCTCGATAACGCTTTTTCAATTTTATTATTGAACCCCTCGCACTCTATAATATCTTCTTTGAAACAACTCTAACCTTTTGTTCTTAATATTCTTGGAATATTCTTTTAATATTTTTAAAGGTTGTCAGTTCTTTCTAAAAATTTCTAGGACATTTGGTAATCAAGGCTTCTTCGGAACCCTTCCTTCTCACACTACAGGCTAGCAGCCGTGGAAGCCTTCGTTCTTATAAGAGTAATGATTCACCATCATCTTGGGGGTTCACAAATTCAACTTATAACTCTTTAATTTTCTAGCGTCGTACGTTCAAGACACTCCCTCCTTATTTCTATTGATATTACAATTTTATTGAATTACCACTTGCTCTTTTATATATATTAGTATTATTATATCATAATATTATATATATTTTATATATCTATATATATATATGATATAATTATATATATATATAGTTATATATATTCTTATATATATATATATACTATTATCATACTATATTTACATTTGGTCAGACGGAAAAGTCCGATTATCGCTAATACCTATAGAACAACCGCAGATACCGGGAGCATTGTCTCCAATTTAATGTCCTATTTCTGATCCACAACTAATTTATATATATATATATATATATATATATATATATATTATAATATATATATATATATATATATATATATATATATTATATATATTATATCTATATTATATATATATATACTATATATAATCGAGAGAGAGGAGGAGAGGAGGAGTAAAGGCATAAATTCCATTCTCTCTCAATTGAAATGAAAAATTGGGATAAATTTTTTTTTTAATAGAATTATCGTTGCTTCATTCCAAATGAAAAAATCAAGCTTCTTCAAGGACCTAAAACTTTCTCGTAAATATTTTCAACAATTTAGGGTTCTTTTACCGTGACCACTTTCATTGACATTTTTGGTAATTTTAAAGATGCCAACTCCCTTATGCTTTTTTGGTAAAAAGTTATCTTAACGCCCACAAGCGTTCACGGAACGGGAGCTCGGATCAAAGAAAATTTTTCACAGGTAGCCTCATGAATCATAATAGAATGTTTTAGGGTGGAAATCAAATTTCTTTTTTCCTCGACCTGACCTGACTCTGACCTTGACCTGACCTGAAACCTGACCTGCCTGACTACTAACTACCTACACCTTATACTAACTATACCTAGACCAACCTAAGCCTAACCGTTAACTTTTAACCTAACCTATACCTAACCTAACTTAACCTAACCTAACCTCCTATCGACCCAAAAATATCGTAAAAAAAGAAAAGAAAATTCCATTTCGACCCTAGAACATTTTATGCATCATAGATGCTACCTGTTGAAAATTTTTTTTGATCCGAGCTCCCGTTCCGTGTGGGCGTTAAGTAACTTTGTCCCTTTTTCCTTACTCCATCCTCTTGCATGTATGTAGGTAAAACTACTGTCTTAACTTCTACTATAGCTGAACTGTTTGCTTAAGCTTTTCCCTCTAATTCCGCTCTAGACTGTCCGAGATATATTCCTCTTCTCTTCCTCCTTTCCACTTATTAAAATGTTATTTTTGCACTCTCTGAGCTTAGCACTTAAAAAGAGGAGTGTGCTTAAATTATCCTTTTAGTGGTCCTCAAAACTTGTCTTCTGATCTTGCACCCTGCCTTGTTAAACTATTTCCTCACTGCCTATCGATTTCAACATTTCCCTCCTGTTGGAAGAATACATTTATCCAACATGTGATGAAGAAGTGAGACCCCAGTCAACAATTCAACTATTGTTCTATCGCTTTAATCTCTGTTCCTCCTAAAGTTTTCGAATCTATGGTTAACAAGAAGATTTAGAAACATTTTAAATCTTCTAATCTTATCTCTTATTGCCAATGTGGCTTTTTTAGGGAGCACTTGACTAGTGATCATCTTTCCTTCTCTCGGGATCCTTGATTTTTTGGTAATCTTTTTCTATGTCAGCTTAACATATTGAAGGTCTTTGGTAATCTCTGGCCATCAAAAGTTAAATTTTTGCTCCCTTACCATTCGTCTCTATGGCTGCTATTGAGAATATGTCACCATTTTCTATAAATTAGTCTCCAGTGTGTTCCTCAGAATCTGGCTTTTCCAAATTCTTTTTCTCTATTTTTCAATCAATGATTATCTGTTACTGTGTTTCTCCATTTGATAATCCAACACTGCATTCAATACCCCTTCAGAACTTTGAAAGACGACTCATTCAAGAAAATTAAATAATGCTAGGCGAGTAGCCTTGAAGAAAAAACTATGATCTTTATTCTGAGTTATTAGAGAGAGTGAGAGAGAGAGAGGAGAGAGAGGAGAGAGAGAGAGAGAGAGACGAGAGAGAGATGAGAGAGAGAGAGAGAGAGAGAGAGAGAGAGAGCAGAGAGAGAGAGAGAGAGAGAGAGAAGAGAGAGAGAGAGAGAGAAGAGAGTTGTGTGAGAGTGATATGGTTGGTTTCAATGCTCAATAACTCAGCTTCTTCATTTATCTTTGAAGTTATCTTCCTACCAACTATAATATCTTGTTTGAAAAATATATTCCTTCCGTTCTTTCTGTTCTAATTTCTTCATCATTTCCGTTTTTCTTCATGATCTTTCTTCGAACGATCAAATTATGTTCTTTTCTTAACAAATTTTTTTTAAAGTGTTTAGAGGCTCCTTCGGAACTTCTCTCACACTCTCAGCTGCTAGCTATGCGCTAGGGACGCTGCTCGTCCTGTAAAGAGTATTGACTTCACATAACCGTTGGGCGGTTTCAGCAGTTCATACTTCTATTTAACTGCTCATCTAATGGCTTTCTAAGCCGTCGAACTGTTGCAGTACACCTCATGCCTTATTCGATTGATAATACAAATTTATGAATCTTACATTTTCTCTTTTTTGGAAATTTCCAGACATTGTATTACTTCTCGAGGAGAGTTCTGGACTCGTAATTTTCCAGAGTCTCATCCTTTATATATATATATAATATATATATATATATATATAATATAATAATATATTATATATTATATAATATTATATATTATATATATATAATTATATATATATATATATTAATCTATTATATATATATTATATAGTCAGCATCCCGAAAAAGGCAGGCATGTACTAAAACTATAACAGCTACCAACGAAAATAAATATGCAATTTTATTAATCACGAGGACATTTTTACCCCGAATTAAAAAAATAAAAAAATACGCTTTTGAAAAAATTAATTTGCTATAAATGTTGAAAATTAGGGATTTTTTAAAAAATCTGACATAGTCTCTGAATTAGGGATAATGGTTGCCAATGTTTATTTTTTAGTGGAATATAAATCCAATACCCCGGGTAACCCAAAGAACGATGAGAGAGAGGTCGGGGTTTTTTTCCGCCTACCGGGGGAGCGACGGGGGGGACTTCGTCCCTCTGTCCACTCCGTGGCTCAAACCATATAGAACACAGAAGAAAAGACAAAATAATTTTTCTCTGCACAATCGTAAAAAAATTGCTATTTAGGCACCTCGAAGAACTCGAGACGATGGATTAGAGGTTTCAAAGGTCGAACTGAAGAATATAGATTTACTGCGAAGTAGCGGGTGTTGAATTTCTTTAAGATGTTTTAATAATATTGAATAATATTTTTTAGATCTTTTCCGGATGCAACTTACCTTCGCAAATCAACAAAATGTTAACATTTATTTTCCGGGTAGTATGTAATACGTTTTCTAGTTACAATGCCTGACTGTTTCGGATGTTTTATTCATATATCATATATTTTAAATTTATATATAGATTTATATATATATAATATATATTATATAGTTTTGCTTCTCTGTTATACATCCATAACTAAAGTATCTGTTTATATATTTAAATTTATACATATAAATATAAGTATATAAAATATTAATATTAAATATAATAATATTATATAATATATAATATATATATATATATAAATATATTAATATATTTATAAATATAATATATATATATTATATAATATATATATTTTATATTATATTATATCATATATATAATATATAGTCATATATATATATATACTATATATATAATTATATAATATATATATTATTCAGATGTGATGATTTAAGAACATTACTTCTGAGCTGCCGTGTTTTGATGTGTTATAATGTTTTTAGCTATTTTGCCATTAAGTTTGTTTGTACATTAACGATTCATTATTAATTGTTTTTAAGCTATTATATTTGTTAATTACAGGCAGTTTGATATCTCTTAAAGAAATTACTCGTTTTAATTTTTTTTATTTGAAACTTTTAGTATGTAGATAGAGCAATATTAGTTTTTAGGACTTGTGTACATACGAGTTTAGATAGTACATCGGGGGGGTATATTTTTTTCGTAGTCCCTTTTTTAACTAGATTTTATGCAATCTCTGCCTCTATTAAACGGGTTTAGCATAGCAAGTTTTAGGTTTATTGTTATTTTAAATCTTTAATATCAAATATTTCATCACTAATTGTAATTTTTTTTTTCTTTCGTAAATTGGGGAGGGGGTGTACGAGTGCGTGTTGTTTTAAACTTTCTAAGTTTTTAGTTTACATATTTATAAATGTTTTTATAGTTTAACTTCGTCTTCCTAGTGTGTGAATAATAACCTGTTTTTTTTGGGCTGTTTTTTTTTTGTTTGTTGTTTTTGTTTGGGTTGGTTGTGTGTGCATGTTGGGCGTTTGCGCAGGCGCGGGCTTCTATAGAATCTTACTAACATTCTGCGGCTTACAATCTACTTTGGCATCGTGGAAACCACTTCTCTAATCTAACCTATAACTTTTGCTCTTTGTTGAGACCAGATGGCTAAGAATTCATCTCTAACTCGTTCAATGTATCCAACTATAATTATTTCATAATTTCCGTCTAAAGGGTGAGTATGTGCCTATGTAAAATAAACCTCCTATAAAACGTCTCGAGAATTCAATATTGAGAAAATCAAAATTTGTTGAACAATGTTTGCATATAGAAGATTTTATAACTGAATAAACGTTTACATGAATGATTAAAGAATAAATTTATTTCGTTCTTAAAATAAAATATCATACTAATTAACAATAATTAATAATCTTATTGTTGAGTATATATTCAGTTGACTTAAAACTTATAGTTATTCTATCTATATACGTATACTACTATATACTTACACCAGAGTACCAATACTAAGAATTTATTCACGCCTTTATTATTTAGTACACATATTATTCATATATATCTCACTATTATATATATATATAGTTCATTACATCCAGGTATGTGAGTTATTATCACTTCTTCTACTATAAACATTCTACTAACCACATAACTGTACAGCGTTACCTTACTATTATGTATGAGGATTATTCATTGACTAACACAATGAAATACTGCAGTTAGTGTGGGTGCTAGAGCTGACATGCAATGCTTAAGCATTATCTTTGGTTGCTTTCGAGGGAGAGGGAGAGCACACGAATGTATTCACGATGGGTTATTCAGGATCCTTCAAGAATTCAGTTTTAAATAAAAAATCGAATGGTTGCTTGGTTAAGTTCTCTCTTTTTTATTTTTTTTTTTTTACTCCATCATAAAACTAATTTTCCTAAAAAATGGGATTTTAGTTTTTTTTTTCATTTATATTTTAAGAATGGGTTTTATTTTTTTTTTTTTTTTTTTTTTTTTTTTTATTTTTTTTTTTTTTTTTATTTTTTTTTTTTTTTGATTTATTCGTCTAAAACATTACAAAAAAAAAAAACACAAAAGTCTCTCACTCTCTCTCCTACTTTTAGGTGGCTCGAGGTATTAACTTTTAGTTAAGTAATACCCCGTTTACCAAGTGTAAACCCCCCCTCTTTGGACACCCCGGTATATTTTAGGGGCCTATCATTTTTGGGTATAATTTATCACTCCTCATCCTTTTTGTTTTCCTTTTTTTCCTTCTCTTTTTCTACTTAAACAGTTTACGAATTAACAAACAACGGGTAAACCTCGCAAAAGATGTTTTTCGCAGGGTTTCCCGCAAGTCCGTGGCATTCTACTGTCACATCGGCCTTTTCTTGCCCCCGGTTTGGACGACGGGGGGACTTCGTCCCCCCTCTTTGTCCCCCGTCGGTTCGAGCTTTTAAATTGGTAAAATAATTTTTTTTTAAAATATTTCCGACATGAATAATTGCAAAAAAACAAAAATTTAATATCAAACTTTAAAAATAGGTATTAAATACTTTCACTTCTTTAAAAACAACATCCCTTCTACCTTAAATTGTTTCTTTTCAGCCTTCTTTTCGTTCTCCGATTTCCAATTTATATATTTGGACTCGTGGTCGTATTTACGGGAGGTGTAGCGCTTTGGGTGGTCTTGGGCTGCCTTTCTTTTCGTAAGTTACATCCGATAGTCTATTATTTAGCGTATTGGGTAGCATCTACT
>JABUQX010136719.1:0-14186 GCA_015478945.1 Trachelipus rathkii
ATTTAAAATAATCTAATGTATTAATAATACCTAATATATATATATATAGTATAGTTTATGATATATATATATATATTAATATATATTATTTATAATATATTATATATTATATATATAATAGTAATTATATATAATTTACTGTACGTACTAATTATATATATAATTATTAATTTAATATATAGTATTATATTATATAATATATATATATATATATATGTATATTAATAATATATATTATTTAATATATATATATATAATATATATATATATATATATTATATTATAAGTAATATACTTATATTAATATATTAAATTAATATATATACTATTATAATATATATATATACTTTGACTTATTTAAAACGTCCTTACTCAAAGAAAATCCTCATAATCAGATATCGATATAATAATAAATAAATATAAAATAAATAGATATATATAAAAAACTGAGCTGGTCATCAAGAATTACACTATCCAAAGGGCTAATATAATAAGTATATATTAATTATATTATATAAGTATATATTAATAGTTATAATTATATATATTAATTAATATTAATTATTATATATTATATATAATATATATATTAATATATATATATATATATATAGTATATATATATATAATTTAATTATATTAAATAATACTATATAATATATGTAATGATATATATATATTATAAACATATATATATTATATATAATACTATACATCTTAATATCAATTTTACACTGCTATTATATATAATATACTATTAGCATAAATTTTATTTTATTATAAAGTATATAATTAATTATATTAATATATAATATATATATATATATATTAATTATTATATATGAATATGTTATATATATTAATTAATATATTAGGTAATAATAGTATATATACTATAGCATTAAATATCAATTCATTAGGTAAAATAATTGAATTTGAAGAAACTATTATAATAAATATATAATATTAATGAGTATATTATATTACATAAGGCAAACAAAATTACTATATATAATATTAATATATATATATATATATCATATATATATATATATAATATATATATCTAGTGATCTATAGTATTGTTATATTAATTACCTTGATAAACTCGTAATATACTATATATATTAGATAATATATATATATATATATCATATATATAGAGTATTATATGAATTATTATATATATATAATTATATATATATATATATTAAATATATTATAATTATAATCATAATTATATGATACTTTAATATTATATATATTAATACGTATATTATGAATATAATATATTAAATAGCTTACTACTTATTATATATATATATAATATGATATATATATTAATATTAGTATAATCAGTAGCTTATGGGTTTCAAATGCAGAAGTACTTGAGATATCTTATGGATACTTAAGTTACTATCTATTTTTGTGGTTATATATTAATCCGTATATTATTGTGAATATTAAATTAAAATCTTCTTCTTGGAGCCTATATAATAAAGGTATATTTGTTGCTCGAGAAAAATATGAATTAAAAGCAGTTAAAATTTTATTTATTATATATTCCTGTATCGCAACGACGAATTTACTTATTGATATTGCTTGACTTTTGCAAATTAAATTATTTCACATAAATTACTTTTACCTACAAACCCATCATCCAATTTAGTCACTCAATCTCCCCTATTACCGTTTATGCTCTGTCTAGATACTTGTATCTCAGTTGCAGTATCTATAACCGAGTGTATCCTGTCTTCTTTGCTGCTATATATTGGCTACTTAAGCACTCTCTTGTACTTGACCCAAGTACCTTGCAGAGCAACTGTTGAGTCCATCAGTGTATCTATAAATCTCTTGCCCCTATATAAATAGTAGCTTTAAAAAGCTTTCACCTTCTTTATGTCTATCCATATGTTTCTATACGTATTTAGAAATTATTATTCTTTTATAATTTATGTTGTTTCTACTACACTCTATAATATATATATTTAATTTTATGCGATAAAGTAAATTGTAATCTATTAGTTATATAAGTTATAGGTATTTATATTAAGTTAAATTATATTGTTAGTATGAGTTGAAAGAGTTATGGTATTATATAAGTAAACTATATATTTTATTAAGAATGATTTTATATTGATTAATATATATATTTATTAATGTATATATATATAATATATATATTTTGTATTAGTACTGATTTATATAATAATAGATATTATAATAATTATCGTCTCCCTATATTAGAATATACAGGTTAGAGAGTTAGGATACCTAATTATAGATCACCATGTATTTTCTTCTTAAATTTCAATTAACTTATTTAGATCCTATATCTTCTTTATATGTAAAATTATTAATAACTTTGATATTATTCTGGCACTATATACTCATCATTAGTTATAATACTCAAGAATATATCAAGTACTATTCAATGATTTACGTATGGAAATTTATAATTCATACTTAAGAATATTTATGAAACCACAATCATGAGTTAATAATATACTTATCATTATTATTATTAGAGTGAGTCTCTTTTTACATTTATATTTTTCACCTATTTGAGTTTATTTACATATAATAATAAATATATAGTTTACATGCTTTCTCATTTTATGTATTATGACTTGCTAGTATTAATATATTGACATTGGATTATATTATTCATTATTATAAATAACTAATTTATTAGTCGGACACAATTACTAAAGTAACGTAAAAACATTTGTAGATTATTTGAGGTAAGGCAATTGGTGGTACGAATCTGATAAGTATTTTGATATCCGTTTCGAAAATCGTAGATATATTTATATCATATTATTAATTATATAGTATATATATATATAAATATTAAGTAATAACTATGATTTTGAGAATAGTATATAATATATATAATATATATATATATATAGTATATATATTAATATATACTATTAAGTATATTAATATATATATATATATATTCATATTATATATAATATTATATAAATCTGATATATATTATATATATTAATAATATTATTAATATAATATATAGTTATATAATACTATAGTATATTATATTATATAAGATATAACTATATATTGATATTATTTATAATGTATATAGTATTATTATATTAATAATATATTAATATCAATATGATATATATATATAAAGTAGTTATATAATTATTACTATATATATTATATTATATATATAGGGCGAGAATTAGGTTGATGTGATAGTTTGAGGTATAGTTGTGTAACAAATGATGTTTATGGAGGGCATAGCTCCGAGGGATTGAATAAATACAATACTAGTAAAACATTATATATGAAGTAAAAGGGGATAGAAAAGGGGAATTGTAGATTTTATAGGGAATTAGTTTATCTGAATGTTTGTAAGGAAAGATATATGTTAGGTATTTGGTTGAAAAACAGTGCGTCGAGTGACTTAAAGGACTGATTTGGAGTGGAAGTACAAGGGTGCGTTTTAGAAGTTGGTAAAGACATAGTATATTGAGCAATCATCTTTACATTGTATAACTAATTGATGTGGGAGAAATATGATGAAGTAGAGTTAAGAAGAAATATTTAGAGAGAGAGAGGTTGTTATGGATTGTGCAACATGCGTTATATGATAGGATTATAATAGGGAGGTTCTTTGGAGTGATTACTGTATAGAGATTAAAATTAGAATGACTATAAGCCTAGTGATGGTTTAAGCTTGTAGTATTATGAGGAATTCAAGTATTATATAATAGTAACGGATAGAGAGGAAGTGAGTGTGTAATGGTATAGAATAGAAGTCGAAAGTGGATTGGTTTATTGTTAAATGAGTACGGAGTGAGGCAGGATTGTGTTTATCTGTCTCCTTTGTTATTCAATTTGTATGTAGACATGAATTTGTGTTTTGTGTGGAAATTGGCAATTTGGAGAGAATTGGTAGGAGGAGATGTGGTAGGGTGTGTAAAAGAAGTGATTTGAATAGTAAACGTAGATTAGAATAAGGTTATGGTTGTGAGTGAGGACAGTCCTCGTGTGAAGTTATGTGTAGGAATGGTGACCCAAGACTGGAAAAGTGTCTGGAGTTTAATGTTAGGATATTATTTCTGCGAAAAGGAACACCAAGGATGAGCAGAAGGTGTAGTAGGAAGGTAATGAATGACATAAAGGTGGTGGTGCAATTAAGATCCTGTGGTGGATTGTAGTAAGGGAACTAAGTTTGAGTACGGACTAGGTCTTAAATGAGGGTATTGTGTTACCTGTGTTAATGAGTAATAGTAATGAGACTATGGTCTGGAATAAAAAGTATAGATCTAAAATACAATGTGTTCTGATGAACGATCTTAAAGGAGTGTTTTGTATGAAAAGAATTGAAAAAATGAAGAATAACGGATTAGATGAGGTTGTGCGGTGTGCAAGAAAGGGGTATAATGTGAGCAATCAAATGAAAAGTGCGCTAGACGAAGATTGTGGTCATGTGGACAGGATGGATGATAAAGTCGGTATGGTTAAACAGAATGCTTTAGTGGTGAAGTGTAGCTGAGAAGTCGACGGTACGGAAGACGAAGAAAAGAGTGATTGAGCTGGCAGTAAGCAATGCTGGAGGAGAAAAATGTGAGTTTTGTCAGAGGGGAGAAGAAAGGTACATAATGGAGTGAATGACGGGGCTTTTGTAAGGGGGTGAGGTGTGGGTCCTGCAAGCCCACTGCGGCCAAGGGATGTACCCACATTGACTGAGAATGCCATAGTGAGGGTCCGTGCGGTCTCGTAAGCGTCTAGGTGTGGATTTTACTGATCCTGACGACGAGTTCTCAACTAAAAGGTATAAAGGGGGCGGTTACGCTGGGGTTTCTTTACGACTTCTTGCTTCATATTCTTTTATTACTTTCTCGTGTTTCCGGTGGCATGTTACCCCACCTTACCCCAGGCAGTTTTGGGTAGTTCAGTATGGTTTGGATATTATGAGGTGTTTTAGTGTTGTAATGAGTATAGTATATATATATATATATAGTATAATAGTTATATATGTATATAAGTATATAATATACCTAATATATAGGGTACTGTATATGACATATATCTAAGTATGATATAATATACTTATATAGATAGTTATATATATATAATATAGTAATATTATATATAGTAAACTATATATTATATATATTAAGTATAATATATATATTATAATATATATATAGGCCCTATATAATAGTATAATATATATATAGTAATATATATATATACTACTAGGTTCAACTGTGAATGTGCCTTTCTTGATATATACATATAATACTATGTATATACTAGTATATAATATATATATAGTATATATATAGTATTACTATACTATACTTATATATATATATATACTATTATATATTTATATGATATATATTTAGTTATATATATAATCATATACTATATACTATTATATATATATATATATATATATTATGATATATAGTATATTATAGTATATATATACTATATATTATATAGGTATATACTATATATACTATATAATATATATATATATATATAGGTATATATATAGTATATATATATATTATACGTATATACTATGATAATACTATCGCTGTTAGACTATAGGCGGGTTGGCAGCCCTATAAGGCTGGTAGTGAGCCTGTGCATATATATATATATATATATAATTATATATATATATCATATATTTATATATATATATATATAATTAATATATATGGTATATATAAATTCATATATATATACTAGATATATAATATATATATATATAGGGTGAGTATATACTATATATATAGTATATATCATGATAGGAATATTTTAAAATATTTTAAAGCATATTCCAGGATTTCAATATATGATTTTAACTTTTGTAATAATAGAATATTTGTTTAATGGGAGAAGGTTTGACTGCCTTACCTTCTTCTAACAGCAAACATTTTAAAGTGAAATGCACAGTTTCTGCTAAAAAATCTCGTAAAGTCGGACAATCGATAGATTTTTTATGTAATAATTTAGGGCTGATTTATGAATGTCGTCTGGGTCGGTTTTGGTGAGATTTGTGATGAAGAATAAGATCTTTTCTGAAAGCATTCGCTGTATGGAAACTTCGCCTATTTTAATTCTGGTTGACAGCTTATCTAATATAGTATTGAAGCTTGCTTGTTCATACATTTGTGAAACATTTTCTTCTTTCCAGATCTTTAGTTTAAAGAGTATTACGGTCTTTTCCGTGTAAGACGGATCTTTCAATTTTTCAACATTTTCACAATTTTTCTAATGAAGTCTACATTTTATTAACTAAGTTAAAAGAAGTGTTTTAGCCAAGAATTAATAACGTTGGCCACATCCATATCATGGGAGATGCAATTTTTTATTTACAGAATCAAATCTTCAAGTATTGGTTCCCATATTAACATGCATATAAGAATATTTCATAGGAACTCAGTATTTTCAAAATTTCGCTTCTGCCTCTTTCCGTAAGGATGTTTTCTCATTTTTTTCTTCAGATATAGAGTTTAAAAGCCTTAACGAATAGCTTTTACAAACTTTGGTTAGCACTTTTACAGCTTTCGTTCGGATGCTGGCACCTTGTTCCCACAATAGATGGTTTTGATAGTATTGTCTTGGAAGAGATCTCTATAGTCGATACCCAACGATGCGTAGAGCCCGAAGAAAAACTTATAGAAGAGTTCTGAAGCAAAGGAAAAAAAGAAACCCGCCGCTGTTTACAACATCAGTGGCATAAGCGCTAGATGCCCACTAAATTAACGGGACATAAGCTGAACATTGGCTATGAAATATGCTAGATGGTTTGATCGCTCTTTAATTTCTGTTTGACAGGGCCTGAAATATTCCCTGACATATCTTGCAGCATTATCATACGTTGAACCCGACAGAATGCTTATGATTCATATTCTTTGCTTATGGACGAAAACTCATCACCGTTTCCGTTGGTTCTTTACCTGTATGACCAGGATATTTTATATAAATCCAAAACGCGTTCTTAGGCGTACCTTCTTTGCGAACATATCTGATGATAAAGCTCGGCTGATCTTTATGAGTAATGTCTGTAGTGGAAATCAAATGAGTAAGAAAAATACTTAAACTTTCCATGAATTCTTTCACTATTTTCAAACTGATGACCCGTGTTTCTAGGCACGATGAGATTTGAATAGAGTGTTTCTTCGTTAAGTGCTAATGTGAATAAATTAAAGTAGAAGTGCTGTTCCTTTGCAGAAATTTTGACATTTGAGATGAGGGTGATTTTTTGTAAAAAGGTCCTAAATTCTGCCATAAGTTGACGAGACACAATCATCAAAAATTTCCATTCGAACAGAGCCCACGATATTTCATCATCGCCTCGGAATGGTAACCGCCTTGAGGAAAGTTTCTTAATAACATATATCTCTTTGTAGTGCATTTCTCCAGTATTTACTTCTTCTTATAATTGAGAAGAGCTAGTGCTTAATCAACTCTCATAAGAATTACAGTTAGGTCTCCTTCAGCATCAACATCAGATCACGATGGCTGAACAACTTTTCAATGTTCAGTCAATTGTAATGCCATGCTTCCAACTCGTTAAAAATCCTTCTGTTACAAACCTGAGATACACACCGGCCTCCAAATAGGTTTAGCACCCGACCACAAAAAAGACTGTCAATCCTGACTGTTGAGAAGTAACACTAAATAGTCCATGTTTGCACAACATCTCCCATTTCAAAAGTTTTCGCTCAAACAAGATTTTGTTAAGAATCTACTTTTGTCTGATTGTTACTTTAGCAAATTAAAAAAATTCGTATGTCTGGAATTTTGGATTAATCCCACTTTTTGCAAAGTAGTCTTGCGTGGCCTCACTAACCTTCCCCCAATAAAATGGATCATCAGGCTTGGTATTAACGAAAAACTTTTCTTTGACTTTGATCTTGTGCTTCGTCACCTGGTTCACTACTTCCGACAGTAACGTAAGAAGTCGATGCAATTTGCCGCCCTCAAGAATTTTCGTTATCATCAATGACTTTTAAAATTACTTCAGATTTATCCGCACTCTCACGACAGATTCATTGTCTTTGTGATAAGAATGGAGTCTACTGCTTTTTTTTATCTGTTCTCTATTCATTTTTCCTTTCTCTCTTATCTATTTTCTTTCTTTGACTTACTTATCCAGACCCTTTGAACATGCTATATAATTATACTATACTAT
Source organism: Trachelipus rathkii (assembly GCA_015478945.1). Taxonomy (NCBI): domain Eukaryota; kingdom Metazoa; phylum Arthropoda; class Malacostraca; order Isopoda; family Trachelipodidae; genus Trachelipus; species Trachelipus rathkii. Next base: position 8,201 of record JABUQX010136719.1, read on the forward strand.
ATCTAGTATATACTCTAAAAATATACTAATATGTTATATAATTATATATATATAATATGTATATATTATACTATATAGTATATATATATATAGTATATATATATATATTAGGTATTATTATATATATCTACTATATATATGATAATATATATCACTACAAATACAACAATATAGCATTTCTGTAAAAAATTCTTGCCGCCCTACAGACACTTGTTCGCCCTCCCAGAATTGTGCCCCGCCCTGGGCCCGTGGCCCATGGGGCCCATGCTTTAAATAATATATATATATTACTATCATTATTATATAGATTATATAGTATATTATATATATAAACTTATATATATTATGATAGTTATGATAGTATATATAATATATATATATATAATAGTATATTATATATATGGCAAAGTTTCATAAACAGTACCTCTGTACTTGGATACCCAATGTACCTTGTACTTGTAACTTGTACTTGAAAGATAATTAGAGTATCTTGTACTGATGTACTTGCACTTGTAACTTGACAAACATGTTCTGAACCCAAGGCCTGAATATATATATTATTATATATATATATTTATATATAATATAGTATATATTATAGTACTATATTAAATATATATATATATATTATATATATATTATATAATATAGTATACTATCTATGACTAGAGCCCTTTATTAAACAAAGGGCAGCAATAGAAATATAGAATCGGAATGGTTGGTAAGGCTTTAATCTTAAGAATTATTTCATTTGAGGGATTTTTTTGGCGAATTATTTCAATTTTCCCATTAAAAAATAAAGATATGTCATGAAAATTAATCTATAACACGGTATGTCCTATGTTATATTTACATTATATTACATATAATGTAAGTTGTAAAACGGCACCGCTCGCGGGCAGCGCGCATTTGGAGTGAGCGCTTCAGCGAACTGTCTGCTAGCATGTACGCCAGGTCTTATGCATTTCTCTATGGTATTGTTTAAGTTTTTTATTTAACTCAATAAATATCTAACGAAAAATATTTACTACAAGATAAAATAATTTTGAAAAATGAAAAAAAAGTTATTTTAGGACATAATAAAAAGTACACAAAAATCGAACTTACTGAAACCACAAATTTGTAATTTGAAACTAATAAAATCTTATTTTCTGATTTTTCCCTAGGATCATAATTATATTACTTATTTGAAAACAAAATTACAGTTACAAATTGTTATTAATAACTAAAAAGTAAAAGATCCTATATATTTATAGTGATATAATAAATATATATATATATATAATATAATATATATATAATATATATATATATCTGATTGATATTATATATATATATACTATGGATATATATATCTATTATATAATAATAGCCATATTATATATATATATAGTAATAATACTATATTAGAATTATAAATATACTTTATATATTATATATATATTAGTATGTAGATTTGTTATACAGTAGATATAGATATAATATAGTATTATTATATATATATATTTAGTATAGTATCATTATATATCTTATTATTATATATATATAGGTTATAATATATATATTTAAGTGTATATATATAGTAGTATATATAGTAGTATATATATATTACGGTATGTGGAAGTGGAACATGATTACTCTATTATTTATTACGCATTCGACTTTGTATTTGACATTAAATTTTCCGTATAATTATCTGTCTACTATCTATTTATTGGTGAAATAAATAGTTTTAATTTCTTTTTAATTAAATAAAAAGAATATGAATATCCCCTTACTGGAGTACATTTTTTGTTGGTCTTCAAGCTAGTTGGGTTAACATATTATAAGGGGTAGTTTATTGCATGGCTTCGATTAATTATCATTAGCATGGGCTAAGAAATACGGCTGAATGGCGATGAAGACTAGGCAATAGACGAGATCCGTTGTTTGCTTCGGGAGGATGGTTTGAATCTGTACATAACCTAGCGACTTTTGGCTCTCTTCTTGGAACCCTTGCCTCAATCTTAATTTCTTTTTGGCTACTTTTTCGATATTCGTACTAAAATTTTGCTAGACGTCCCTTTAAATACAATTTTATGATTATTTTTGTTGGCATAAATATTTGAGAACGTATCGACATAATTATCTTATAAATAAAATATATGGCTAATTTAACATATACATATTTCAGAAGCAAAAAGAATTTTATTTCTGACATGTTATTACATAAATATAAGTGTACCTTATATATATATATATATATATATATATATATATATATATATATATATATATATATATATATATATATATATATATATATATATATATATATATATATATATATATATATATATATATATATATATATATATATATATATATATATTAATTATTCAAAGTATATATTTCAATTCTTCAATTTCTGTACAATTTAGTTTCTGTCAAATTTTCTTTATAAGGAAAACTCAAAGGAAAAAAATAAAAAAATAAATAAATATAAAAAAAATAAAACTAAAAATTAAAAAAAATATTTTTTGGATATTTCCCCTGAGAAATTCTTTCATTTTTCTGTTTTAGGATCCAAGTTTCTTGTTGTGTTTTTCTTTATCAATAATTCGGTAAAACTTTATTTTCTTTTAAGTTTTTATCGGATATGTTTAACGCTTAATAAACACTTTCACTTGGTATTTATTTATTTATTTATTTATTTATTTATTTATTTATTTGTCTATTTATTTTTATTACTTTCATTTGTTCGTTTGTTTTAAAATTGTTGTTCCTTTAATGTCATTATTTAGTGTCATGTGGAATTCAACTTTGTTTTTTGATAAACTTTGGTGAATAAAGAGAGAGGAGGCCTTGTGAGAGTTTAGGAGAGGGAGAAGGAGGGAGAAAGAGGGAGAAGGAAGGAGAGAGAGTGGGTGAGAGTGACAGATAAGAGCATCGATATCCCCTTTATTATAAAATATAACCAAAAGTTATATGAAATGAAGAATTAGATAAGATGGAAGATTGGCAATGAATGAAACTTACAAAATAAAGGAGAGAGAGAGAGAGAGAGAGAGAGAGAGAGAGAGAGAGAGAGAGAGAGAGAGAGAGAGAGAGAGAGAGAGGAAGAAAAATTGAAAAGGAATATTGAAGACGAAGATAAATTTAATACATTATTGCTAAAACAATTTTTCTATACTTTCTAAAATTGAGAGAGAAGAGAGAGAGAGAGAGAGAGAGAGAGAGAGAGAGAGAGAGAGAGAGAGAGAGAGAGAGAGAGAGAGAGAGAGAGAGAGAGAGAGAGAGAGAGAGAGAGAGACAGAGAGAGAGAGAGAGACAGACAGACAGACAGACAGACAGACAGACAGACAGACAGATAGGAAAGACAGATAGACAGAAAGACAGAAAGACAGACAGGCAGACAGAGAGAGAAGAGAGAGAGAAATAGAGAGATGAGATAGTGAGAGAGAGGGAGAGAGAGAAGGAGAGAAAGAAAGAGAGTAAGAGAGATACATAAGAGAAAGGGAGAGTTAGAGAGTTTTACAAAACTTAAAAAAAAATAAACAAAAATTACTTTTAAACGCTTTTGAAATTATTTTTTCTTATTAAAATAAAATAAAATTAATAATTTGAAATAAAAATTAAATAAATAAAAAAATAAATAAGATAATAATTAGAAAGGTAGTAAATCAACAAGACTATTAGTACGTGAAGCTACTCTGCCTCATCTTCTTTTCATTGAGATCCACCAGTGATGGGAAAAATAAATTGAATTTTCAGAGCAAATTTTAATGTTACGTAAGAGGTGTTTGAAATGATTCAAGTCATAGATAGTGACATAGTTTACACGCATATATATATATATATATATATATATATATATATATATATATATATATATATATATATATATATATATATATATATATATATATATATATATATATATATATATATAGAGGACCTGTTATGTTTACGACTCGTCGGATACGATATTTTTTGTTTTTTTTTCACTTATATTTCGGTATGATCTAACAATCAATTTAGTGCTGACGGACATGATTCAAAAAATATAGGACCTGTTACGTTTTACGGCTCCGTCAGTTTATTTTATTTTTATTTTTAACTAAAAAGGAATACCCAAGGGTAAACCGCAAAGATGGCAGGAGTCCGGGTTCTCGGCCTTCCGGGGAACGACGGGTAAGTTCTTCCCCCTCCGGGGAGGGTCTCCGGAACCCCCGCTCTTTGGTATTTGGGTGTCGCGGGGGCTCCTCCGCCCCTACGGGGTATGGAAAACGTCCCCCCCTCTGTCCCCCGTCGGCTCGAGCCCCCTAATATTTTTTTTTTACATTTTTGTAATAAACTTTATATGCTGATTCCAAATATGTAATTGGTTTTTCTGTAAGTGTCATACTTTTCGAGATATTTCATATTTGATTTTTGTAATAAGCTTTATATGCTGATTCCAAATATGTAATTGGTTTTTCTGTAAGTATCGTACTTTTTGAGATATTTCATTTTTGAAATTTTTTCTTATATAAATGTGATTTTTAAAAATTATTTAAAATATTTAGAACTTTTGAATCATGTCCGTCACCACAAATTCATTATTAATTGTCAAAAATAACAATAAACAAAAAAAAAAAAAAAAAAAAAAACTGACAGAGTCATAAAACATAACAGGGCCTATATATATATATATATATATATATATATATATATATATATATATATATATATATATATATATATATATATATATATATATATATATATATATATATATATATATATATATATATATATATATATATATATATGTTATTTATTCTCACCATAGCCTCAATCACGAGATCGGAAAAACCTCAATCCCGAGATCGGAAATTGGTCAGAGAAAGTATTTGCATGGCTTCTGACCAAGCGGAAAGTGCAAGGATATTAAGGCCCGATAGCAGGCCCTGCTTCAGCGCAACGCAGTCAGAGTGCTTGCCACCGTAGGCGTGGGTTCGCATCCTAATACGCGGCCTTTCCAATGCGAGAAGCATGAGAAGAATGATTTGTATGTGAATGATTGCTTTGTTATGTGTTGGCTAGTTTATAGTGATATATGTGTGTGTGTATTGAATTAGTTATACACTATGCCGTAGCAACTGCAATACTACTAACGACAATTTTTGTGTCCGTTCACGTAGCCGAACAAGGATTCGAACCAATACTGAGAGAATCATCGTTTCTTTAGGTGAGCCAAAAGCTCGCCTTAATTAACCCTACTGTGGCCAAACATGAACTCATATATATATATATATATATATATATATATATATATATATATATACATATTTATATATTCCTCACTATTTATATACAAACATATATATATATATATATATATATATATATATATATATATATATATATAATTAAGAGGGTTTCACGGGGTTAAGGGGCCTTCCGTTCTGCGAATGACATTTATCTAGTGGTGCGTTATTTTTGACAGTATATATATATATATATATATATATATATATATATATATATATATATATATATATATATATATATATATATATATATATATATATATATATATATATATATATATATATATATATATATATATATATATTAGCATATTTTAATAAAGATTTTATACACAAATTGATTCAAAATTGATATGATTCATTTAAAAGAAGTTAAATAAATAAACTAAAGAGAAAAAGAAAGAAAAAAACAAAAGGAAAAAGGAAAAAAAGGAAAAAATATTTTACTCCATTGAAAGTTAATCGGAAGTTGGTTTTAAAAATGGATCATTTGAGTGAATTTCAAGCCATTTCAGTTATTTTACGCATATATATATATATATATATATATATATATATATATATATATATAAATATATAAATATACATATATATATATATATATATATATATATATATATATATATATATATATATATATATATATATATATATATATATATATATATATATATATATGTAATATATATATA
>JABUQX010136720.1:0-2500 GCA_015478945.1 Trachelipus rathkii
AATAATTTTAGTAGAAATGGTTTTTACAATAATCATTATAATAATAGTCACAATAATAACTGTAATAGTAGAAGATGGTTTTATAATAATAATCATAATAATTTTAGTAGAAATGGTTTTTACAATAATCATTATAATAATAGTCACAATAATAACTGTAATAGTAGAAGATGGTTTTATAATAATAATCACAATAATTTTAGTAGAAATGGGTTTTACAATAATCCTTATAATGATAGTCATAATAATAACTATAATGGTAGAAGATATTATTATTATAATAAAAATAATAATCATAATAACGGTAGAAATTATAGCCATAATTACAGACATTTTGCTGGTATTCGGTATAGGAATTTTGGGGGGTTTACTTATGGGGGTTATCCGAAATATCCGGGGGGAGAGCAGAATGTTTTCCGTCGAAGAAGAAATTATTACGCTAATGATTTTAAAAATGCATGTTACAGAAGGGGTACTTTTAATAATTATAATTATAGGCAATATAGAAATACCAATCATAATAATGTTCACAAATGGGATAGGGTTGCAACTTGTAATAATAATTATAATAATAGAAATGCGAATCATAATCGTACTTATAATGATTATAATTATAATAGAAACACAAATTATAATAATAGATATAAATATGTCAGGAATGCCAACTATGATAATAGAAATATCTGTCAAAATAATAATTATAATGTTACTGATCCGACTATAGCCGCTATTACAGAAAATGTCTCTGATGGGGGATTATTTGTCCCTCCCGTTGAGTCAGTTCATTCCCTTGATGGGGCAGGAGAGAGTATCGAGATCAGGCCCGATTTGGATTTAGTCTGTAGCTCGACGCATGCGGAGCAAGAGGGTAGTTTAAGTAAAGATATAGAAAACGGGATGTTTAAAAATACTGAAATGAATGAATTGCGGGGGGAAGAGTACCGTAGCGCTCATGATTTAATTGCCGAGGCGCGAGTTGAGGAAGAACGAAGGACCCTGAATTATTATTCTACCAATAATAATAATAATGAAAATAATAATAATAATAATAATAATAATAATAATAATAATAATAATAATAATAATAATAATAATAATGAAAAGAATAATAATAATAATAATGAAGAGAATAATAAAAATAATAATAATAATAATAATAATAATAATCATAATAATAATAATAATAAGGAAAAGAATAATAATAACAATAATAATAATAATAATAATAATAATAATAATAATAATAATGAAAAATAATAAAAATAATAATAATAATAATAATGATGATGATAGCGACGATTATGATGATGTTTACAATATAAATTTTGGAAGTGAGAAGGATATCACCTTTTTTAAAAAAAAACTGTGTTAATATTAGAACTGCGATGATGGCTAAGAGGGCAATTTTTATGAAATTTTATTCCGTTACTGATAGGAGGAGTATGAATAATTATTTACTAGATTGGGGAAGTTCTTTAAATTTAATACGACCCTCAGATGCTGATAGGAGTGGAGGTATAATAGGTTCTGTGACTGCGGCTAACGGGACATTGATATCTATTTATAATAAGAAATTAATTAAGATTGACATTGGGCTTGGAAGGCAATTTGAATTATGCGCGTTCGCTGCCGAAATTAATTTCAATATTTTGGGTATGGATTTTTTAGAGAAATATGGGTTCATTATTGACTTCAATTATAATTACATGATTGATCCCGAAACACTTCGTAACGTTTCAATAGATAATGAAGCTTCTAGCTCCTCACGTCAAATGCGAAATTCACTCTTACCCTTATCTTGTCTCACTTTAATGGAATAATTTTATCTTCTTAAATTAAAGACGGTCTTATGTGGAAAATACATTGTAAGAAGGGCCTTAATGAATTATGAATACTTTATGATAACTCTCATGGCGCGAAGATCGAAATAAACGAATTGAAGGCGGTCTTATGTTATGTATTAGAGGTTATTGAAACGAAATCATTATTGTATTGGATATTGTAGAATTAAGAAGGTCTTTTATGTATTTTGTAACAATGTATTGTAAGAATAAAATTTGTATTTCGTAATAATAATATCAAATTAAAAAAAAAAAAAAAAAACGTGTAAGGGCAGGTTTCTCTACCCTTACTATAATAACTATGTATACTTGATATATGCATCCGTACATTAAATTTTAATTATTGTTTCATTGTATAAGAGAAATATTCGGTGACTCTTCTGTACGGCACCATTGTCGTAAAAATGAGTCACTGCAAAATGCTACCCGAGAATGCCTGGCATTTGAGGGAAGGCAAGTGCAGTAAGACTTCAAGTTACAAGAAAAGAAGTCGCATTAACTTCGGCTCGTTAAAAGACCGGAGAATTGTGTTTTGATCGTAGAATTATTATATTAACTTTCACCAAAATTATTAATAACTGTGAACTGGCCCATTGTGTTAACTTTTAAACATTGATACCATTATTTACTACCTGAATTAATTAGTCTTAGAAATAAAA
>JABUQX010136720.1:12500-20000 GCA_015478945.1 Trachelipus rathkii
GCGTAAACTTAAAATACTATTTGGCAACTTTTGATCTCGGGAAGTAATGTACGGATTCAAGGTCATTCACACCGAAGCTTCCTCGATCTAAAATTATAATAGTATATAAGGTGGTAATAAATATTATAAATAAATAATTCTTTTTTAAGTTTCATCGATGAAATTGCTTACTGAATCAAAAATGTTATTTTTTTCCTGTAGCTGTTATAATTTTTAGTTACATGCATGATGCTTTCGGAAGGCTGGCTCATATATAGAGTATATAGCGATATATATGTATATATATATATATATATATATATATATATGTATATATAGAGATATATATATATATATATATATATATATATATATATATATATATATATATATATATATATATATATACATATATATTATGGTATTTTGAATAAAAGATGCGTCGAGTGACTGAAGAATTGATTGGTGAAGAACAAGGTGCGTTTAGAGTGGTAGAGGATGTGTGGATCAAACTTTGCATTGAAACAAATGATTGAGAAAATGAGGGAGTAGAAGAAAATTGTATTTTAGGTTTTATGGATTTGCAATGGTGTATGATAGAGTTAATAGGTGTTAGGCAGGTGTTAGTGATATATGGAGTTGGTGGTAGGCTTCTGAACGAACTACAAGTATGTATGACGATAGTGAAGCGTGTAAGAATAAATGGTGTCAATGGTAATTGGTTTAGGATAATAGCGGAGTAAGACAGGGTTGTGTTATGTCTCCCTTGGTTATTCAATTTGTATATGGATGGGGTTAAGAAAGAGAATTTGAGGTGGGGATGGCAGGAAATGGTGTTAGAACGGGAGAATGGAGTTGAGTGGAGGGTGCCCTACCTATTATATGCGGATGATTTGGTTCTTTGTGGAGGAATCTAAAGAGAGTTTGAGAGGATTGGTAGAGAGATTTGGCAGGGTGTGTAAAAGGAGGGGCTTGAAAGTAAACGTGGATAAGAGTAAGGTTATGGTTGTGAGTGAGACACCTCAGTGTGAAGTTATGTTAGATGGTGAGCAGCTAGAAGCCAAGTGTCTGAGTTTAAATATTTAGGTATGCTTGAAGAGAAGGGAACGGACGACAGATAGTAGGAAGCTTGTGAATGGTGCAGAAGGTGGCTGGGTACCTGTAAATCGTTGGGTCAAAGGGACTAAGTCTTGAGTTGTGGTCTTACATGAGGGTATGTTGATACCTGTGTTATTGTATGGTAGTGAGACTTTGTCTGGAACAAGAAGTATAGATCTAAAGTTCAATGTGTTCAGATGGACAATCTTAGGGTGTGCTAGGTGTGAGAAGAATTGATAAAGAGAGGGAAATGAACGTATTAGAGAGTGGTGGTGTGAAGAAAGGGGCAAATGAGAGAATAAATGAGAGTTGAGATGGTTTGGTCGTGTGGAAAGGATGAATGATAGCCGGTTGGTCAGATGCATAGTGGTGAGTGTGTTGGGAACCCACCGGCTGGGAGACTGAAGAGAAAGTGGATTGAGTCGGTGAAAATGTCTGAAGGAGAGAAATGTGAGTTTGGCAGAGGCGAGAATAAAGGTGCATGATAGGAGAGAATGGCGGGGTTTTGTATGGGGGCATGGTTGTGGCCCACCTGGGCCAGGGGATGAACCCTTACATTGACGATTTACCATAGTGAGGGTCCGTCGCGGTCCCATGATGCTCTAGGGTGGATTTTCTGTCTGTGACGAGCTCTCACTAATTAATGGTACAGAGGGCGGTAAGGCTGGGCTTTCTTTTCGACGTTTGTCATGTTCTCCAACTGCTTTTCTTTTCCGATGCTTGTACAGCACCTTACCCCCAATCTTGGGGCAAAGAGGAAGGTGAAGAAAGAAAGAAAGAAAGAGATATATATATATATATATATATATATATATATATATATATATATATATATATATAATCTTTGGGGCACACCACTGATTATATTCGCCCATATTGAGCACTCACCTCTGGTAACAATTCTTTGCAGTTTTTAATAAAATTTAAAAAGTGTTTTTTTTTTTCAAATCCTATAAGAAACTATCTTTTCCAGTAATCTTTGATGAGGAATGACGACTGATCGTGGGGTATAGTCCAGTGCTCGATCCCGCGTCCTCATTCTACTTAGCAATTACCTGGAGAAGTTTCCCTCCTTGTATAGGGTTATGCCCGTCCCGTGAATTGTGAACTTTTAAGTCAAATATAAAAAAGAAATTTTTGAAGTCTAAGTAAATGACATTAAATAATTTACAATTTTGTACTTCGTAAGTATTTATATTAACAACGTCGAATAAGTTTTTGAGAGTTATTGAGTACCCCATTATGGCACCCCATATATGTGCAATTAATCCTTCGTTATAGAATTGCTTACGATCTCTTTTGAAAATAGAAGTTATATTTGTAATTTTGAAATCAAGAGGTCTTACAAAGACTTGATTAAAAGCTTTGTTAATTAATAGTTTGTCTAATAAAATTAGTGGTTTGGCTAATAATATATTCGTATATTTAAAGTAGTTTAAGATGCATATGATGAAAGCTTTCTCGGCCTGATTTGTTCATAAATTATATAGTAATTTATTTTCTGTATATGGAAAGCAATTTGTAAAATTTCAGCTCTTGTCCATTATCTGCTTCCACTTAAGCTTAAGTATTTTTTTTACAACTTACATTAAAGCCGTTTTCGTTTTGGCAATATTCTTACGAATTCTTACGAAAAATAAGAACGTTCTCAAAAAAATCGTTCGTTTTGTCAAATTTTAAGAAAAATTTGAGAATATTCTCACCAAACGTAAGAATTTTGACAAATTCCGTAAGATTGCTATTTCGCAATCTTACCGAAAAATTCTATTCTTACGAAAAATGTAAACAAAGAAAATGGTGGCAGATAGCAGTCATGAAATTTTTTTCTTTTTATTTTTTACAATGGAATCAATTTTTTTTTATTAATGACTTTAAGAGTAATGAGATTGTGTCAAATATTTGTGTGATATTCACAATTTTAATTCTCCTTTTAAATGTTCATAAAAAATGCAATGATAATGTTTTCACATGTGGTAGGCTAGGCCCGTTTAATTTTCAGCTTTGCCATTTTTGATGAAAAGATGTTACAATGATGCACTTTTCATTGTTTTTTTTTTTTTGTTTTGGTACATCATGGAACATTATTTTATTGTTTCAATATCGTAGTAATTTCAAGTTCATAATGTGAATAACAACTCTCTCTCTCTCTCTCTCTATATATATATATATATATATATATATATATATATATATATATATATATATATATATATATATATATGTGGGCGTTAAGTATATTTATATATATATATATATATATATATATATATATATATATATATATATATATATTACAAATAATGAAAGATAACCTTAAAAGTAAGGAAGAAAGGGCAATAATCTCTCCTTTTTTTTTTATTAGTCTCCAAAAAAGTAAAATATTCTGAAACATCATCATTATTCTTCCTTTTCATAATAATACCCTCCAAATCCTTGAAGTTCATCATAAGTGTTTCTACTTCTGCAAAACAGCTGATTCCATGTAAACAAGTTTCTGAGAATTCGCGGTCGTTTTGGCACGAAACCGTTCTTAAAATGCGTAAGATTTTATCTTATCGAGCGTAAGACAAAATGCTAAAAACGAAAACGGCTTAATTAACGAACAAAATGTACGAGAACGCGCAAGGTGCCAGAAGCATGCTTTTTTTTAAACAATGCAAAGTGAAAAAAATTATAAATATAAAAATAAATTACGTTAAGTAAGGTTGTGATACGTTAAGTAAGGTTATGTTGAGTTACGTTAGTTTACATAGATTTAATTTTTTCCTTTTAATTTTTTTTAAAGGTGTGAAGCTCTTTTATTACTATAGTTTAAATTTGACTATACACAGTTTTATTTCACTTTTATGAAATGTGTTCGAATCTATGCAATCGATATGTATATGGATGTGGAGGCAGATAACAAACATGATCCAAAATTTCAAATATGTCTGTAATGTTATCTGAGTGAAAATAACTTATATCTTTCATGTTATGAAGGTTGTCTATATTCTTTTTGTTTTCTTTTTCTTTTTTTCTAATTAAAACAATTATATAAAATGCTTAATACAATTTTATTTTTCACACAATTATAAAATATTTTTTGATTAATTTTACCTTCTTGGCAATACTGTCTTCGTATAGTTACTTTTATAATATCTTATAGTTAACATTTTTGTTGCCAAAATAAGAAACTATATATTTCTACCTTAAAAGGGAGTAAAACATCAAAAGTTTATCAGCTTTGTTCCAATTTCTTAAAGATTTTCGCCATTTTGGAGTCGAATTTGCATTAAAACTTGTTTCCTTTCATTTGGAATTAAAACAATTTCTCTCCTTTTTATAATCGTAGAAAAGTATCTCCAATTATATTAGCATTTCCCGTTTTAATCCAATCAAAGACGGAATAAACTGTCTTAAAAACCATTAAAATTTTACGTGGCTTTACCGTACTTTCTTTTCGAGGTTAAAGTCGACTTTAATCGTGTTACGATCACCTATTTTATGGGTTTGCTAATTTCACACACCACGATAAACATTAATTAAATTCAAATTTAAATTAACCGCTGTTTATATTCTGATTACAATGATATCAATTTCATTCGCATGAACAAGTAGTTCTAGGGAAGAAGAAGAAGAAGAAGAAGAAGAAGAAGAAGAAGAAGAAGAAGAAGAAGAAGAAGAAGAAGAAGAAGAAGAAGAAGAAGAAGAAGAAGAAGAAGAATGAAAATATCAACAAAGACAGATTTTAGTTTTAGTTATTGGGTCAGATAAGACTTTTTTTTTGCTTGTCAGATAATCCTAAAAGCCCGAATCATTTAGGAGAGATTAATCATTAATCTTTTTCTTTATTATTAATATATCGTTCTTCAACTAAAATTAAAAGTTAATCCACTGTATCCATTAACCAATGTGAGGTCTCACCCACTCTCAACATTTTTAACATAATGCACTTTCTTTCCTCTTTCTTTAAATTATAAAAATAGAAACATAGATAGATATTATCATAGGGACAGAGAGAGAGAGAGAGAGAGAGAGAGAGAGAGAGAGAGAGAGAGAGAGAGAGAGAGAATTCAGTACCAGCACGTATCATATATATATATAATATATATATATATATATATATATATATATATATATATATATATATATATATATATATATATATATATATATTATATATATATATATATATATATATATATATATATATATATATATATATATATATATATATATATATATATATATATATAATTTGGGCCAATATGAAAAGTTAGAAAAGTATAAATGAAAACCACAATGACTTTATTTATTTTCCTTTTTATCAGTTTGAATTTCATTTACAAAATATATCCAAATTGGCATCCATGCATGTGAAGTATTTCTATTCACTTTTTAACGCTCTCAACTCAACACATTTCCATATATTCCTGAGCAAATGATTTTATGGCTTTAAATTCTCTTTTGTTATGTTATGGTTTAGCGCCTATAATGTTCTGAGAAGATTATTATATATACGCTACTGATTTAAAGAAGTGTTTCCATATGAATCATGATCTGACCGGCCATTAAACAGGTCTACGTTGTCTAATCCATTTATTTTCAAATGTTTCACGCAAATTATATTAAATAGCTTTTCCTTGGAACTAGACTTTTGTAGAATTATATATATATATATATATATATATATATATATATATATATATATATATATATATATATATATATATATATATATATATATATATATATATATATATATATATATATATATATATATATATATATATATATAGGTCAGAGTCTAAAGCTGACATCATGTAACTCTAGAACGCGGCAGCCCCTACAGTAAAACAAATTATATATTTGGAATGAGCGGAAAATTTTATGAGGGGTTTTCAGTTATTTTTATATTTTTTTATTTTTTATTCGTCGGAAATTTTTTAAAAATTTTTTTCCCCATTTAGGGGGCTCTTGGGGGACAGAGGGGGGACGTCGTCCCCCCTTTGTCCCCGGAAGCCGAGAGACCCCGACTCCTGCCATCTTTGCGGTTTACCCTATGGTATTCCTTTTGTTAAATATACCAAAGTAAAGGGAAGTAAAATTATTTCTTTTTTTAACTAAAGAAATACCATAGGGTAAACCGCAAAAGATGGCAGGAGTCATCTGTTAGCCTCCCGGTGGACGATTTGGGATGAAGTCCTCCGATTATTTACAATTCGGTTAGAGGAAAAAATTTTTTTTTAAAAAAATCAGACGAAAAAAATAAAAAAAAAAAAAAAAAAAAAAAACGCTAATTCCAAATATATAATTTGTTTTACTGTAGGTGCTACCGTTCTCGAGTTACAATGATGTCAGCTTTAGACACTGACCAATTATATATATATATATATATATATATATATATATATAGTTAGGCATATATAGATATATGAAAATAGAAAGAGATATATATATATATATATATATATATATATATATATATATATATATATATATATATATATATATATATATATATATATATATATATATATATATATATATATTTATATCTCACGCGCAAAGCCTTATTCAAGGAGGGGGTGTTAAACTCAACAAAAATTCAACTAACGCAAATTACGCAGATGAGCACAGACGCGGGCTTTAAAGTGAGGGAGATTAAATTGAGTAGGAAACACAGAAGATGGAAAATTCCACAGAACAGAGGTGGCAGGAAAGAAGGAAGCACCGCAGCGAACTAGTCTGGAGTTGCTAATATCAACACAAAACTCATGTGCCGACACAGCACCCCTTGTGCTACGAGGGCATCTTAAAGGTGGTGGCACGCGAGTGGAAAGCTCCCTCGAGCACTTGCCGCTACGGTACCTATAGAAAAGAGATAGCGCGCCACATCGTGCCGCAAAGATAGAGGGTCAAGTGAACTAGAAAGTAATAGGACAGTTTATAAGTCTTTTTGCCTTTGACTCGACCCTATCCAAAAGCCGCGTGAACTAGATTTCTCCAGATATGAGAGCAGTATTCCATACAAGGGCGAAGGATGAGACCCTTGTATAACTGGAGTAACTGTGAAGAGGAAAAAAATCTCGCAGTCTAAACAGAACTCCCAGTTTCTTTGAGGCCGCCTTAGCAACCGTTGTGATGTGAGGTTTCCAAGACATTTTTTTGTTTATGTTAAGGCCAAGAATGTTTATATTGTCAACAGGAGAGACGAGAGAACCGTCGAAAGAGATAGGAAAGTTAGAAGGTGTCTTAGAGAGGGAGATTTGTAGAAGTTGAGTTTTTAAAGAATTGAATTTCACAAGGTTCAGACGACCCCACCCGGAAATTCTATCCAGATCAGCGAGAATAGAATCGAAAAGATTAAGACGAGAGGCAATTCTAGAAGTAAAAGAAGGAGCAGAATTGAAATGAGTTAAAGAATGAAGGGTCGAGTCATCG
>JABUQX010136720.1:25000-30000 GCA_015478945.1 Trachelipus rathkii
TCTCCGTTTGGGTCATTTTATCTATTGTTATGGCTTCAGTTTGTGTGGCTATATCTTCCTTGTATTTAGGTTCTCCTATAGCTATCTCTACTAAATCCCAAATATCTTTTTTCTTTTTCCCACGTCCATTTTTCCTTGTTATCCTCTTCGGATTATCTTGATCCTGAGTCCAATTTGATACATAATACACTCCTATCGTTGTGTTGGTTATGCCCAAACCTTTATTCTTCATTTCCGGTATCCTTTGGGGTAACTCGATTGCGGTATTTTCAGTCTGTTCACTTACAAATTCTTTGGCTTCTGGGTCCAACACCACACAACCTTGATTGACCGGGCTGGCTCCTGACAAACTCATTATGGCTTCTGTGGATCGCTCCGACTTGTTCCCGGCAGTATGGACGGAGCGGATTCGTTTCCCGAAACTCGTTGTGTCTTCCTCTTCTTTTTCCATTCCTCTATCTCTCCTCTTAAGGGACAAGTGTCTCTCCAGTGACCTGTTTCTTCACACAAGAAACATCTCCTTTCAAAGGGTCTTGCTTCCTCCTGCTCTTGTCTATTTGTGTCCTGTCTCTCCTGCTGTCTGTAGTTGTTTCGAGGACCACACTCCCTTGTCTGATGCTCATCACTACCGCATCTTAAGCACCATCCTCTAAACCTCCAACAATCTCGTTTCATATGTCCTATTTTGTTACAACAATAACACTTTGGCCTCTCATTTTCATATGTTCCTCTATTTGTTCTTCTTGTACCTAAATCTCGCTGGTACACCACTGGTTTTCCATATCGCACCTTATCTGCATACGTTTTCCTTTCATCTCCCTCATTTTGTAGGGTTGCCCATATTGGGATTGCCTCGTCCCTCGACTCCTCCTCATGATCATTCAGTTTATCCTCATCCTGTGCCCAGTTCAATATGTCCTTCCAGCGGACCTTAGCACTTTCTTTTTCACCTCCCATTCTTATTTTGAACCTCCTAGCTATTCCTTTTGGCAAGCAATTCAAAAATTGTTTTTTTAACACTTGCTTGTCCCTATCCTCTTCTTTGGTAGCTGCTTCATATGTGGTTTGCACCCTGAGTGCAAATTCTGCTAACTTTTCATGCTTCCTTATCTCCATTCTCCAGAACTCCTTCTGCAAATCTATTTGTTCGCTCTCTTTTTCTTCCTTGCACCAACTCTTTAACCTGGCTATAATGGTATTATAATCTATTTTAGCCCTATAAATACTATAATACGTTCTCAAAACTGGGCCCTCCAAAAAATTTCTTAGCTCTACTACCCAACGGTTCTTATCCTTTCCTAATTGTTCCTTTGCATACCTTTCGAAATCTTCTAGAAAGGCATCAAATTTCTGTACTTTTTCTTTACCATACTTTAGGGGTTTTACCGCCTTTACATTAGCCCTACTAAATGATTTCATAACTTCTATCATTTCTCCTGCTAATATAATAAAAATCCTGCTGACTGCTTTCTGATGTTCCACTCCTGATTCCTCTAGTTCTACAAGTTTCTTTAACCACTTTTTTCCTCCCTTGTCTGGCTCACTTTCGGCTTCTGATTCTTGTTCTTCTGTTGAACTATTTTCCACTGTGTACTTCCTGTCTGTCCTTCTTTTTCTGTTTCTCCTCCTCTTAGTTTTCTTTTTACCTTTAGTTTTGTCAGAGTCGGTTTCGTCCTCAAATGGGTCACTCATTTCCCTATCATAGCCACTCTCCTCATCAGTATAATACTTTGCCTTCTTTTTCAGCACTCCCTTCTTCCGAATACTCTGTTCTTGTTGTAATTTCCATTTTTGATAAGCCTGTTCTTCTATTTTAACCCGATTTTTCTGTTCTGCTATGGCAGCCTCTCTACGACTATCTACAACAGCAACTTCTACTACGTCTTTCTTTGGTTCTCCTTCACCTCCTCGTCTGGTTCTTAAAACTTGAACCACTTCTTCCAGTACTGACAACATTTTGTCCACATCCAAATTTTCATCCTTCACTATAACATCCTGAAATTGTTTTAACAAACCTACTGCACTTCGATCTTCCCTAGGCTCTTCAGTTCCTTCAGGGATTGACTTACCAGTCTTGTCCATTTCCTTCCCACTCATAGGAAAAACAAAGTCGAAAAAATATATATACCCTAAAAATATATGACCTATATATATATATATATATATATATATATATATATATATATATATATATATATATATATATATATATATATATATATATATATATATATATATATATATATATAAAATATCCACAAAAGGAGAAAAAAGTTTAACTCAATATTATTTTTTTCTCTAAAAAAAAGAAAAACTCAACCAATTTATATTATCAATTCCTTGATGGACTCAGAATTATTTTATATCCTTCCTTCTTCAAAAAACAAAGCAAAAAAAATGAGATAAATTATGCACCGAAATATCCTTTTAAGTTTTTACTTCAAAATGCTACCTAAATGTGAATTTAAATTCTGCTATTAAATTTGTTTTCAATTTTGAACACAATGCACTGAAATATACTTTTAAGTTTCTACTTCAAAAATGCTACCTAAAATCATTCCTTTAATAAATGAGTGAATCTTCCACAAATACAGAAATGACTAAACCTTTCACAAATAAACTTTAGAAATACTCTTACCCGATACTGGGGAAAATTAAACTTGTTTGTAGTTAAACAATTCCAAATCCTTTTACGTAACTGGAATTTCGTGACTTAGCAGTAATTTTCCTCGTCACAATTTCAGAACTTTTGTGATTATTGATTTCTTTAAATTTTGATCACAAAACCTTCAATTTTTTAACTCTTTCAGAAAGACAATTTATTCATTTTATAAAGTATTAACTAATGCTATGAATTTAGTTGGTTCGTCCTACAATATATATATATTACATATATTATTATTATTATTATTATTTATATATATATATATATATATATATATATTATTACATATATTATTATTATTACATATTACATATTACATATTACATAAAGAGTTGAAGATATTATTATTATTATATTATTATTATATTATTATTACATATTATATATTATTATTATTATTATATTATATTATTACATATATATTATTATTATTATTATTATATACATATATTATATATACATATATTATTATTATTATTATTATATTATTATTATTATACATATATATATTATTATATTATTATTATATATATTATTATTATTATTATTATTACATATTATTATTATTATTATATATATTATATATATATATGTTGATATATTATTATTATTATTATTATTATATTATATTATTATATATATATTATATTATTATTATATATTATTATTACATATTATTATTATTATATTATATATATATATATAGTTATTAAATATTATTGGTTATTATTATTATTATTACATATATATATTATTATTACGTTTCATATTATTACATACATATTAAACATATTATTATACATATTATATATATATTATATTATTATCATATATATATATTATTATTATTATTATTATAGAATATATTATTATTATTATTATATTATTATTATTATTATATATTATATATATTATACATATTATTATATATTATTATATATATTATATTATTATTATTATTATTATATATATATATATATATATATATATATTATATATATATATATATATTATATATTATATATTATATTTATTATTTATACATATACATATATTATTACATATTATACATATTATATATATTATTACATATATATATAGTTATTGAGTTATTATTACATATTATTACATATATATTATTAGATATATTATTATATTATTATTATTATTATTATTATTATATATTATTATTATCATATATTACATATATATATATTATATATATATATGTTATATATATTATTATATTATTATTATTATTATTATTATATTATTATATATATATTATTATTATTATTATTATTACATATATTATTATTATTATTATATGAAGAGTTATTATTATATATATTATATTATTGTTATTATTATTATATTATATATATATATATATATATATATATATATATATATATATATATATATATATATATATATATATATATATATATATATATTATTATTACATATATATTATTATTATATATATATATATATATATATATATATATATATATATTTCAACATTTTTAGCACAGTAAATTATTCCTAAACTATCGCGGTTACCTAAAAATTTATCCTCACAGAAGAGTACAGTATATATTTAATGACAAAACGGTGCATAAATTTCATATATGAATTAAACATTTAAATGACTGTGCAGTTGTGCATTTGAAAGATCTTTCAACATCTTTTAAGAATTTAAAAGCTACTTGAACTATTAGTTTTAAATTTGCCCATACATTCTTAACATGAATGGGAAATCGCAGTCGGTTGCCTGCTGGAGCCATAGCGCGCACACATTAATCTACACACACACACACACACACAGACTTACTGGTCATTACAGTTATATATATATATATATATATATATATTGTAAAGATATAGCATCAATATATATTTTTTTATAAAATATATATATATATATATATATTATATATATATATATATATATATATATATATATATATATATATATATATATATATATATATATATATATATATATATATATATATATATATATATATATATATATATATATATATATATATATATATATATATATATATATATATATATATATGGCTGTTGGCTGGAGAGGCAGCTGCCCTTCCTAAATTTGATATAAAAATAAATGACAAGAGACTGATTAACTGTACTGTCCTCCCCCCTAAAAATGGAAATGAAAGATTCTGGAAAATTATTAAGTACTATAAATTATCAGAAAGTGATAAATTGTCCTTTATTTTCAATATTTTTGTCTACGAACTAAAAATGAATGTCTACTACTACTACTACTACTACTACTACTACTACTACTACTACTACT
>JABUQX010136720.1:40000-48022 GCA_015478945.1 Trachelipus rathkii
GGAAAATGCATTTTCTGATCATATACTGCTGTGCTACACAAAATATATGTGCTTTGCTCATATTATATACTGAGTTACTAAGACCATTATTTACCATTTAGTCATGAAATGTTGTTGGTACATATGATGCATATTCACCTAGCATTGAACAATCGCCAGAAAATACGTCTATCACCACTAGCTTCACATTAAATTTAAGAGTTTCTTAAAGAGTAAGGACTAAGGATATAAATAGAGCTTGACTACGCCTAAACACGACATAAATTTGCAAATTTTTTACTGTTGGCAAGAGGAGATACCACTCAACCCACCTGCCCATTAACCTAGGCAGCCCCCAAATTATTATTAAACCCAATCTAACAATGATACATATTAAACAAATTAGATTTCTTTGCCTATTAACTAAAACAATATAAATAACGCTTGACTACTGTTTTATCACTACATCAAATTGTAAATTTTAACGGTTTTGCGCAGAGGAGATACGTCAAACACCTGCATAAATTACTAGGAGCCAAAATTATTACTGAAACCGATATCACATGAAACATATTAAAAATTAGATTTCTTTGCTATTACACCTAAAATAATACAAATAAGCTTGAAGTTTGCTTTATCACTACATGAATTGTAAATTTTACGGAGTGCAAAGGAGATACGCTTACACCTGCCATTTCGCGCCATTATTATCTGGAAACGATCTAACATGAGAACATATAAAAATTTAGATTCTATTGGCTATTACTAACATTCAAATACGCGACCTACGTCCACAACTACAATCAAGCTGCAACGATTTTACGTCGTGCAAAAGCGGAGATACCGCACACACGCTGCCTAAAATTACTAGGAGCCCACAAATATCGAAAACAAACATTTATAGAGGATGAACCTTATAAAAACTTAGATTCTAGGCTCATACACATAAAAACATATAAATTAGCTGACTACGCTTTATCACCACTCACACATCAAAATGTAAGATTAGGCCCAGGCGAGAAAGGAGATAACCTCAACACAGCAACTCCAAAATTAACCTATTACCCAAAAAATTATTGGAAATCGATCTAACAGGAATAAATATTACACTTCCCTTTGCCTATATACATACACATATAACAATTATAAAAAACGTTCGACTACAACTTTACCACACAGTAAATTGAGTGGAAGGGCTGACCTATCAGAGCATGTGCCAAGAACGACAGGGACAGACTCTCATCCCAAAAAAATACGTATTCCGGAAACACACTTTACTAATCTAGAGGGTACCATATTACAGGTATCTACTACACTCACAAAATAGTACTTTCTAAAATACACGCTGCAACCCTCATACAACCTCATTCACTACCTTTTCATCAAATAACTATGCCACTACTCTACGATCACCATAAGCTGTTGTGTCCTTATGTTATATAAAGAATATAAATTGTAATTTCAAAAAACCATAAAAGAATATAAATTACAATTAAATATGCATTCTAATATTTCATAGTCATAGACACTCGACAAGAAAAACAGTAAGCAATCACAAGCTAACAGATAAACATAATGTACCGAATAAAGATGAAAAGTTTCTGTTTCGAGTGCAGATGCACAAAAGTGCGAAAGACGCAATAAAGTCTCCACACGCTACACTAACGTTAGCATCACGTTTATAAATGAGTGATCAGAATGAAATGCTCATTAAAGTGCTTTGAACAATTAGATAAACAAAATAAGATATTAAATCATACATTATAAGTCTAAATTAAATAACAAAATATATAGAAAGATATATCTATATAGTTAATAAAGCAAATAATACAAATTTAACATTAAATTTCAAAATGACTTTTCACGATTTCATAGATCCATTATTATTAATCAACTTCAATACAATATAACTTGAAGTTATTAATTATAAAAGGTAAATATATTCACATTAAATCACCAAGAATTGGAATCGGCAAATGGAAGAAATTAAATCCATTCTCAACACACTTAAGTCACTAAAAGTACCTAATAAATGAGAATTCATAATATATAAGTGAAATAATAAAATTATAATATAGTGAATAGTAGGGAATATCTTTAATAACATTACATAAATAATTAATTATATCAATTTTTATTATTCTTACAAATATTTATTATTCACACCTCGCTTTCTATTTGATTGTATATCAGATCGTACATAATAACATATATTTAGTAATAATAAATTTAATTCATGGGGATTACTTAGTGACACTCTCATTTATATACATCATATTATACATGATTAATTATTTAAATATATATAGATAATATAATATATGATTATTAATCCTGAGGCATTTAATATATTGTGACTCTCACTATAAATGGAAGATGATAACTTACATAACTCTTACCATAAAGTATCTATGAAGGATGCTATAATATTACCTATAATTAATAATATAATACTATTAGGTACTAACTAATTATAATAATATAACATATAATTGATGGAAATTATTATTAACTAATAATTATTAGATCTCAAAATAATTGCCATAACGTCATTTCCGTTAAAAATTAGAGATAATCCAAATTACAATATCGATAAATATAAATATCTCGCAGTTATTTCAATATCAAACTTTATTAATATAAATTACTGAATAGAAATAGTATACTGGAGACGCTATATTTTGAGATTTTCTCAAAGGAATGAATTATTTATTATTATTAAAAACTAACTTACCTGCATAATAATTCCATATATGAGTTACTCAATATATAATCTGAACCGATCTAATTAAACATAAATATATAATATATAATATTAATATGATATTCTTAATTAGTTCACTCAATTTATTTATATATTATTCTAGCTGAGTGGAAGAGCTTAAAAGCCAAAAAAAAAAAAAAAAAAATTAAACTCTATATCGAATTCTCTGTTTGTGAACAGAAGGACCAAAGAATACACAAGTCGGCTTAGAAAAAACTTTGGTCAAGATGGTAAAAACAGTATCAGTAACCTTGGTTTTCAAATTATACGCGTCAAAGAAGATCTAGAAAAAGGTAAATCTACCACTGTTTACTATTAATCCCTAAAGAATATGATCATAATACAATACTCTGGAATAGATCAATAGGGAATTCACAATATACATAGATATAAAAAAATTATTTACAATCAAGTTATTTATTACACCGTAATCTTATTTGGCGGATTACAAACTATAGATATATACAAATTATAATAAAAAGTAATTTTAAATTCGGTTAGGATCTAAGTGATACAAGCCAGTAAATTGAAATAAGAACGTATTAACGGTGTGTCAAGAGGATTACCGTCGAAATAAACAACCTTAGTACGTCATATAGATTACCTAGGAGTACACTATGAACTACAAATAATTACTAAAAATCGAATTTCTATAACATGATATACTATATACCTAATTGTACAAAATAGAAAAAATATAGTATATATATAAACAAAGTAATAATCATGAAATATTATAATTATATTAGCCTACTAAACATTTACTTATATACAAAAAGACATAAAGGGCATGTATAAACAGTGTGCAAAGAAATAATAAATACTTGAAATAACTAAAGCCTCGTGCCATAAATTCCGGAGTGAGCCCAAATTAGTAACTTGAATACCATGAGACTACACATGAAACTATTATCTAATAATAAATAAGGTCGGGCATTCATCAATAGAAATACAATATATTAAATAAATGCAGTATACTAACCTCTCAATCAATACATATTAATCATTATATAGTATTCCACTTTCAAATATCTTTTGTATGTGCAAAAGGAAGATTTACATTTGCATAACACTACTGGGACTAAATTGTATAATTTAACTAGGAGCTACCTAAAATAAAGAGGGAAAACTACAATCCTTAAGCGAGAAATATATATATATAAACAATATGATAAGTCAAATCTGTGCTGGTAAGAATAAGGAAGACCATTAAATGAATAGGCAATAAAATCCTTGCTGTTAAAGAGTTTCACATTAACATAATCAAATATGACTCCGTGTTGTAAACGCCAGGTTTTAAAGTAGTAATATCACAATACATTGGGAGGAAAATAAGAAAGAAAGTGAAGGTATACCTAAAAAATCAATTGGAATATAAACAAGTAATTCAAAATACCCCTTGAATTATATTCGAAAATCTGAATAGATAGAAATAAAATATGATTATTTTGGTAAGTATACATGGATAATTTAAACCATATTAAGGATGATTAATGTTGACGTAACGACTGAATCTAACTCGAACATATATATTCAGAAGTGTATATAAAAGATATTGATAACGTGAGGTGGTAGTTATAAGGAGTAATATCATCATGTCAACACGCCTAAATTTACCTAATTTGAGTAGAGCCAAATTAATAATCTATGTAACTAGGATTTAAGCGTAAACTAAAGAGTCTGAGATTAGAAGACCATCAGTACTTAGATAGTTATTACATGTTGACTTATGTAACTAAATAACATTATAAGAACCTGGTAACTACACAATAGGCTACATACATAATAATGGTATGCATAGTAAGTGGAGTACCTGTAGTAGGCTAATACAATGAGAGAGCTCATATAATCACTCACTTGCCGAAATGGAACTCATGGAGAGATACATCACTACATAATTTTATTTATAGAAACCTGTGTTATTTCTAAAGTCTGAAGTAATCATTAGAGATGTGGTATATATATATACATAATATGTGAATAGGATGGGACCAATAATGCAAATTAGATATAAACATAAATAACATATAATTAAGAAATATCAGCGTGTATTACTACGCTGTTTAACAATCATACTATATTCATAAGTAACGATTGATACGTGTTTATGTGCTAAATAATTACGATAACCCTATATCAACAATACACCTTACTTTAAAATACATCAGTAGGATACTTGTGAAGTACTAACGAAATGATTAGTCTAACAAGAACACATTATTCTATATATGACAAATATTATAAGATAGGTGGTATTTACGTAATAGATTGATAGGACAGGAAATAATTATCAATTAAGGCTATTGAACTACGCTGTTACAACTAAGCATCATAGGGTAAATTTAGGTAGGGTTGCGGCGAAAGAAAGATACCTCAAGACACCATGCTTAAAATATAAACGTTAATTATACCTATATACCAATATAATTGTAAAATTTGGATCATTTAAATCATGAAACATATTATATAAGAAATCTTAGTGAATTTATCTTCTATTACGTACCTAGTATTCAAAAAAAACCAGATGTTTATGATTTAAATATTAAAGTAACTATATATAATCATATAATATATCATTGACTAAGTTTAACACTTAAATATCAAATGTAAAATAATTTAATAACATAGTATATGTTGACCATAATAAGGTAGAGAATCATCTACTAATAACACTATATTGCAAATTTACCTTAGGAGCCGACAATTATTCATTACTAAATACTAGATCTAAACATGAAATCACTATTATAACAAATTTAGATTCTTTTGCTTAAACACATCATAAATAATAAATAAGTACTTAATTAACTTACGTCACTTATATATCAATTATCCAATAATATCAAATGAGTAAATATTATACGTATATTATGTGCATATAAGTGAGATTTATACTATCAACACGTAGTCCATATATAAGTATAATCAAGGTAATCACACAATAATATTTTCTATGAATATAACTTCTTTACAAAAACTATAGAGTATAAATTTATTATAATCATAAAACTATAGAGATTTCATATATATGCTATTGAATACAAATAATCAAATTATAATATAAAATAATAATGTATATTGTTATACTTAATCAGCTATTTTATAAACACTCAACATCAAAATGTAACTAGATATTATTAATATATCGAGTTTGATAGCAGAAGGATAAAATACCTATAATTCATACACACACTATGACTATATTATACAGATTTAGGAAGTCACTACTACCAAATTGTTAGCGTGAGAAACCGATCTAATATGAAATTATCTATATATAATAATATAACAAATTATGAGTTATCGCGTCTAAAAAGATGCTAATCAATAAAACTAATAATATATATATTAGCTTATTTCAGTAAATATACCGTATATATTATATATATATATATATATATATAGTAATATATATATAGTGATATATACTTTTAATCAACTTAACATCTAATTTATATATAATTTAGTGGAGTAGTTTGCAATATAAGAATAGTATTTACACTCAAACACCCACCATTTAATTTAATTTATCCAAATAAATCTCCACTATATATTATATATACTATATAATCTCATTATGTAATTTCATAAATTAGTATTTAATCAATTCTATAACATATTATTATTATCCCTATTCATTATATTATATATAACTAATATGTTGATGTACTTTAGGCAATTATTTACAATAAGTTATAAATAACAAGTTATAAAATTTATGTATTTGAAAATATGCAGAATTAAACATTTTAATAAATGAGTAAATATACTTTACGGGGTTAGCAATAAGAAAGATTACCTTACTAATCAACCTGCCTAGTAATTATGAACCTTTATTTTTAGATAGAACTACTACAAAACTTTAATTACTGAATAACCTAAATTACATATTAATCATAAAAATATATATTAGTGTATAAAATATATAGAGATAGACTATATATATATTTAGCATACTACAAAAACAATATATTAATAAATATAGACTAGACATATTATACAAATTTTATATAATTAGCCTTAAAGTGCTAGAGTATAAAATACATTTTTTAAACTTCTTTTATAGGTGTTATAGTGTCAAAGGGATATTTATCTACATACAAAGATACACCTTACCATATATAGTACAACTATATACATCATAGTAAGAGCGCAAATTATACCGAAACCGACAACATGAATAACATTTGTATAGTATTAATATATAACAAATTGAGAGTTAATTTGACAAAATTTTTTATTTATATATCAATTATATAATATTAATATATATATATATATATATATCCTAAGTTAAAAAGAAATATATAATATAGAAGAAAGCTTATTTGAATTATGCAGCAATTAAAATGTAGCATAAAATATAATGGAATATAATCACTAACTGAATCACTATTAGCAATTCAGTCCCTTTAGAACCTTATATCTCTTGCCTTTTATTTTCTCCTAAGAAACACACCTCTCCTCATATGTCTGGTGTAATAAGCTTCAATTAAAAAACCCAAATTATAAACCAAAACTGTTTATTTTTTGTGACATGTGTACACTTTGAGGAAGTTTTCTCAGGTAGAATTCTTAGAAAAAATATTGACAATTATATTTACGTCTCTTTGATCATCAAGCTGTCAGTGGTCCGGGAAGAGCTGTGTCTTAAGTTCATTGGAAAGGACTACACCCATAACAGATTGATAATTCTCCCAACACTCCAAAATCAAATATTTTGATAATTTTTTACAACTGCTATATTATTATCTTTTGTTAGAGTATGTCACAATAATTGTCTTCAATATCCTTTCTTTGAGGACCTAAACATTCCTATGTTAGGGCGATGATTCTAAGACAGTTTATGCAAGACGGGAGAATTGGGGGTCCATCGAGAGTAGTGGTAACGAGTGGATCACTTTATCCTTTCCTTAATTAAGTCACATGTTATTGTTGAATGAGAATACTTACTAATCTTATATTTCTTACATTATATTCAAACACAAAACATGTATTCACATTTTGTGAGGGCTCATTTTGAGCGGGGATTCAATGTTGCACGAATTTTCACTCTATTTTCACTAAATTTTTATTGCGTTCAAATAGCAAGCAGTAACATGGATTGCTTTAAATAAATGAACAGTCAATCAATCGATTAGCTAGCTTTTTGTTAAGCAAACCTACATATTAGTAAAAGTAATTACTAATATTCTTTTCAAAATATATTTTATATATTTTTAAATAAATACTTTATTACTGGTCTTAAAAAAGACAACTGTATTTCATTATTTAAAAAT
>JABUQX010136721.1:5000-12500 GCA_015478945.1 Trachelipus rathkii
CGCCTATGCGCCTATGCCGCCGGACCTAGTGCGCTTAGCGCTTATGCGCCTGTATTTTTGGTCACATCAATGCGCCTAGCGCCTATGCGCCTATGCGCCTTTGCGCCTACAACTTTTCGCCGGCTGGTGGATGTTCGCTAAATTTATTTGCAAAGTAAACTTTAGTGCGATAATAAAAGCATGCTTTTATAAAGAAGAAAAACACATTTATTAATTTTTGTAATTAAAACACCGTAAACTAATATCTACACGTCCTTTTCCTCCTCCATGTCCTTGTGATCCATGTTTTCCCCTAGGAGGTTCAGCTCGAGCGCTGCAGAAGTTGAAAATCTTCAGAGCCATAGTTGCCAATTTATTTGTAGTTAAGAACTACTGAACCAGTTATATATATATATATATATATATATATATATATATATATATATATATATATATATATATATATATATATATATATATATATATATATATATATATATATATATATATATATATATGTGTGTGTGTTTTACACTGGTTTTTAGAATGATACAAGTTTGCCAAGCTTCTAAGTTCTAACTTTTAAGGGTAAAAAAATGCTTTGTTCCTGTTCATAGGCGCGGCTATAGGCGCACAGAATTGGCTGTGCGCCTTTGCTTAGTCCGCCTTTTTAAAAATTGTTGCGCCTATGCGCCTTTGCGCCTACGAATTGATAGTGCGCCATGGAGTACACAGCCTGTACCTCATATATATATATATATATATATATATATATATATATATATATATATATATATATATATATATATATATATATATATATATTTCATTCCTATGTAAAAGTACTAAAACAGTGGTACCAAACCTCCCATATATAAATTTAATCAATCTACCAAAAAAAAAAAAATTTAAATTCATTTTAAGACCCATTAAGTTTAGGTTATGATAAGTTTTGTTAATTATAAACAGTAAATGTGTTCACTTAACCAAACTTCATAACCTTACTGAGTTTTCAAATGTAAAAAGAAATAATATATGAAAAAGAATATTGCTTATAAAAATTTGGTAAATATGATAATTTTTATTAATATTTGGAAACGTTGCTTCTAGGAATATCAAAACATTCATTTTAAAAAAATATAATTTTTTTTTAAAATCTAAACTTGACTATTACACGGTGGTTTTCATTACTATTTTCCTTGGTAATTATTTACAGTAAGGGCCTCTAAATATATTTTTATAAAATTCACAGCATACTAAAAAAATAGTAATGAAGAAAAAACAAAAATCATGGATCAGTCTCTAAGAAAAAATGTTGCAGCCTCTTAAAGTTGAAAATTTTCCCATAGGGTTTTTTTTTATAAAAAACTGAACATGCCTCAAAGTCAGTTTAGGACCATCCTAGTTCAGGTTATGATAAGATTTGTTAAGTATACACAGATTTTTTATATGTATACTTAATATAACATCATAACCTGTAGTAGTAAGGTCCTAAACCGAGACCTGACCTGGATGGATTGACGATGTCACACGCCTAGACTTCAGTGTTTACAGAGGAAAGATTAGATAATAGTTCAGAGACTAATAGTTCTTGTATGCATGTAACAAATAGACTTACAGAATTTGAATTTGATGTAAAAGATATTAAACGTTTATTAGATCATATTGATCCAAGTAAAGCTGCAGGCCCTGATGGTATATATGGTAGAATTCTGAAAGAGGGTAGTTTAAGCATTGCAAAGGCACTGTATTTGATTTTTAAGCGATCTATAACATTTGGTGAGGTACCAGATGACTGGAAAACAGCATATGTTGTGCCTATTTATAAGAAAGGTAGTAAGGAAGATTTGGGAAATTATAGGCCAGTTAGCTTAACATCTCTGGTTGTAAAGGTTCTGGAAAAGTTACTGAAAAGTCATATAGAGAAATATTTAGAAGATAACAAGGTATTGTATGACTCCCAGCATGGTTTCAGAAAGGGTAGGTCATGTCAGACAAACCTTTTAGAATTTATGGAATACATTACTGACTGCATTGACCGAGGAAATCCAGTTGATATTGTATATTTAGACTTTAGTAAAGCTTTTGATAAGGTTCCCCACATAAGGCTGATGAAAAAGTTTTTGCAATGTGGTATAGGTGGAGTGGTACATGGTTGGATTAAAGAGTGGTTGCGAAATAGAAAACAGTGTGTGTACAACTAAATGGGAATAAATCATCATGGGAAATAGTGAAGAGTGGTGTCCCACAGGGTTCAGTGCTGGGGCCACTATTGTTCCTCATATATAAATGATTTAGACCAGGGACTTAAATGCAAGGTTTCTAAGTTTGCAGATGATACTAAAGTGGCCACCTCAGTTAAGAATAGTGAAGGATGCATAAAGATTCAAAATGATCTTGATAAACTTCTTGGGTGGGCAGATAAGTGGCAAATGAATTTTAATAGTAAAAAGTGTAAGGTTCTTCACCTAGGTTACTCAAATAAAAGTTTTAACTACGATATGAATGGGGATTGGCTTGAGTCTGTGGACCAAGAAAAAGATTTAGGTGTGATTATAGCAGTAATTTGAAAGTAGCTAATCAGTGTTTGGAAGCTAGAAATAAAATAATAAGATGCTGGGCATAATAAATCTCAATGTTGTTTACAGAGCAAGGAAGTTATAAGTAAACTGTGTAATAGCTGTGTTAGGTCATTAATAGAGTATTGTGCACAGGTTTGGGCCTTATTAAAAGAAAGACTTAGATATGCTAGAGAGGGCAATGTCGGAGAGCAACGAGGATGATTTCTGGGTTTGAGGGTAAGAGCTATGAAGAGAGGCTGAAGGAGTTAGGAATGTTTTCTGTAGAAGGCGATTTCTCAGAGGGGACATGACAAGTCTACAAAATATTTACATCTATTGATAATACAGAGACCAATAAATTTTTCATAGTAGAACATGGACAGGTGACCAGGGGGCATAATAAGAAAATTAAGAAGAAAGCATGCCATCTTGATATAAGAAAGCATGCATTCAGTAATAGGGTTGTTAAATTTTGGAATAGTCTGCCAGAGGAGGTTGTTGAGTGTGACTCGATTGCAACATTTAAGAAATGGTTAGATTCGTTTATGGATGGGTTGGGTATCATATAATATATTGACGAAGCCAAATTGGCGGGTTTTTAGTTATAGCAGTTATTGTTAGATGGCATGTGTGACCATAACTTAGTTATTAATGCATGTGGATGGTTTGGGTATCATATTTATATATCATTAGTTTTGACTAAGCCAAATTGGTGGATTTGTAGTTACAACAAATTGACAAGCCCTAAGGTGCTTTGTGGATTTGCATGAGCATGTTTGGGTAGTGGGTTGACTGGGCATTCTAAATGATAGCTACATTTCAATTTTACTGTCTCTATATTTATATTCTATTTATTATAAATTCTAGTAACTAAATGAATTTCTGGCCACCATAGTAATACTACTATTTCTTTTACAGTCTTCCCTTGCACATACTTTGTAAATTACAATAAAAATTTTCTTTCAGTTTTTATATAAGAAAAGCTTTGGGGAAAGTTCCAAACTTTGAGAGGCTCAACTTTTTTTTAGTAATAGTAGTGCAGAGGGGTGTCACCCCCCGATTTTTATGAAAATCACAGGACATACTCTAAAAAAAAAAAATAATAAAGAATAATGAAAACGAAAATAGTCACTCTCCTTAGGAAAAAAAGTTACAGCCCCTCAAAGTTATTAAAACTCCCATAGACTTTTCATTTTTGATCCATCAAGGTTAGGTTTCATTTCAGGCTCTCTAGTTCAGGTTATGATAAGTTTTGTTAGGTATACACAGAGAAAATCTAGTTAGAATTAACAAATCTTATCATAACCTGAACTAGGGTGGCCCTAAAATGTGCACAAGGCCCAATAATTTTTTTATAAGAAAGCCTATGGGAAAATTTTAAACTTTGAGAAGCTCTAACTTTTTTCCCTAAAGACTTAAATCATTTTCATTTTTTTTTTAAGCTTCATTATTATTTTTTCAGAGTATGTCCTGTGATTTTTAAAAATATTTTTAGTAATAGTAGCGCAGAGGGGTGTCACCCCTGATTTTTATAAAAATCACAGGATATAGCTACTCGAAAAAAAAAAAACAATAATGAAGAATAATGAAAATGAAAATCAGCTGTCTCTTTAGGAAAAAAAGCTACAGCTTCTCAAAGTTGTTAAAACTCTCATAGACTTTTCATTTTTTGATCCATCAAGGTTAGGTCTCATTTCAGGCCCTCTAGTTCAGGTTATGACAAGTTTTGTTAGGTATACACAGAGAAAATATATGTAGAATTAACAAATTTTATCATAACCTGAACTAGGATGGCCCTAAAAGTTAAAACGAGCATGAGGCCCACTAATTTTTTTTTATAAGAAAGTCTATAGGAAAATTTTAAATTTTGAGAGGCTCTAACTTTTTTTCCTAAAGACTTAGCATCAGGTGGGGTGACTTGGACCACTTTAGGTATAACTTCGTCTCCCGACTCTCCCCTAATGCACTTTTTGGAATTTTTTTTTTTGAAAATAAAGGCCCTATAGTCGGTCATAAGTACACAAAAAAATAAAAATGTAATTCTAATAATAATAGTTTTATTAAAGTTTGAATAACGGTCAGTCACCCTGACCTTGGAGGGGTGAATCGGACCACCATTGCGGGGTGAATCGGACCATCTGTTTAAATTCATCTTTTACATATAAATTCAATTTCATATTTTAATTTTTACTTAATATAATAATTATTTATCATATTAAAATTCTTAATAAGTAATAAAAATGTCAATAATGATACATAAAATAAGAATAAAAATAAGGTGGTCTGATTCACCCCTCTCCGCTCAAAAATTTTGACACTTTTTGAATTCGTATTTTTTATATAAATTTCAATTTTTATTTTAATTTTTACTTAATATAAGTAACTATTATATTTAAATTAATTATACATAACAAAAATGTCAATAAAAATACATAAAATACGAAAAACAATGGTGGTCAGTCACCGCTCCATCAATTTTACGAGGCGGGGTGAATCGGACCAAGTTAGGCCCCGTGATGATTTTGCCACTAATACTGTTTGGATCAAAAATTTACTTTGCCAGTTTAAAGCTAACATACTTGAGTGCATCCACTGGAAAAATAATTAAAATCCATCCACAATTTTTCATTTTATAACAAAGTTAAAAAAAACTCATTTTTCAAAAGTGAAATTCTATTGAAGGGCATTTTGTACCCTAATTTATAACATTTTTTTAAAAATATAAAAACTTTCTAGAATTAAAGATGATCTAAATAAAACTTGTAGTACTACTGCGTGGCTATTAAATGAGTGAAAAAACTTTTTTTTTATTATTTTTTATTTTATTTAGAGTGGACCGAATCACCCCTCCTAAAGAGGCGGGCCCCGGTCACCCCACCTGACGCTAAATCATTTTCATTTTTTTTTTAAGCTTCATTATTATTTTTTTTTAGAGTATATTCTGTGATTTAAATTTTTTTTTTTTTTTTTATAAGAAGATTCTGAGAAAATTCAAACTTTGAGGCTGCAACTTTTTATTCCTAAAGAGCGGTGATTTTCACTATTCTTCACTTATTATTTTTTTAAGGGTATATCCTGTGATTTTCATAAAAATCAGGGGTGACGCCTCTCTGCATTACTATTACCAAAATTTATTTTTTTTATAAGAATCCTATGAGATTTTTAACAACTTTGAGAAGCTGCAACTTTTTTTCGTAAAGAGCGACGATTTTCATTATTCTTTATAAAAATCGAGGGTGACACCCCTCTGCATCCCTTACCCTTTTTTTCCTAAAGACTGATCCATAATATTTTGGTAATAGTAGTGCAGAAGGGTGTCAGTGATCGTGTCACCCCCAATTTTTATAAAAATCACAGGATATATACTAAAAAAATAATAATTAATAATAATGAAAATGAAAATCGTTGCTCTCTTTAAGAAAAAAAGTTACAGTGTCTCAAAGTTATTAAAACTAAGACTTTTTATTTTTGATCTATCCAGGTTATCTCATTTCAGGAACTCTAGTTCAGGTTATGATAAGTTTTATTAGGTATACACAGAAAAAATCTACGCAGAATTAACAAATCTTATCCTAACCTGAACTAGGATGACCCTAAAACGAGCACGAGGCCCACTAATTCTTTTTATAAGAAAGTCTATGGGAAAATTTTAAACTTTGAAAGGCTCTAACTTTTTTTAAATCATTTTCATTTTTTTTAAGCTTCATTATTATTTTTTTGGTAATAGTTTAGCCGAGGTGAATAAACTTTACGTAACTATTGCATTAAAACTATACACTTTTAATTTACAAAAAAATGGTATCAAAAAATTCTTTGAAGTTTTTTACCATTCACGTACATTTTATATTTTCAATAAAAATATTACAAAACGCTACAAAACACATAACTTTTTGCCTTTATTTCGTTCGTGTAGGGATGAAGAAACTGTAAAAATGTGTATCAGATTATCGATATCGATATTATCAATTTATCGATACATCGTTATCGATATATTTTTGATGTTTCCTTTCCACGATATTCAAGGATTCGATTATTGAACTAAACGAAAATAAAATATATAAAATTTTTTATTTCTTACCTTGTTATTTTGTTGGATCATATATTTTACTGATCGCCGTCCAAATGTTGTGTATTCTCTCTTTATGTTTGAGAAATTTTCTTGTTTTTATTTTTATCAAACCACATAGGATTTCCGCATTTTTTACATATTTTATGCTCGCACAGCACGTTATGTTTGTATAAAAATTTAAATAAGTTTCACTATTTTGCATAATACTAAAAGATTCAACGTTTGTTCATGGAAACACAAGGGAAGGATTTTGTTCTGCGCTCGCTGCAAGCCATGCTGTATGCAATATAAACATTCAAAGAGCGATTTTAGAGGAAAAACCTTCGTTATTATTCTTTTTGTTAGGTTAACTAAAAATAACACTATATATATATATATATATATATATATATATATATATATATATATATATATATATATATATATATATATATATATATATATATATATATATATATATATATATATGTGTGTGTGTTTGTGTGTGTAAAGTTGCATAATAAAATGAAAATCTAAAGGCTTTTCAAAATTTTGTTTAGATTAAAAGTTTCATTAAAAGTTTTTTTATTTTTTTTATTTTTGAAGTAAAATTTTTTTAACTAAAGGAATACCCTAGGGTAAACCGCAAAGATGGCAGGAGTCGGGTCTCTACCGGCCTCCCGGTGGACTGACGGGGGGACTAATCCCCCTCGGGGATGGTCTCCGGAACCCCCGCTCTTTGGTCTTTGGGTGTCGCGGGGTTCCTCCGACCATCCCCTACCGGGGTATGAAACGTCCCCCTCTGCTCGAGCCCCCTAAATTTGGTGAAATAATTTTTTTTTTTGGAAAATTTAGTTTTTTTAGGGGCTCGAGCGACTGAGTTAGAGAGGCATTTCATACCCGGAGGGATGG
>JABUQX010136721.1:17500-43557 GCA_015478945.1 Trachelipus rathkii
AACTAAGGGATTTTTCACATATATAAATATAAAGAGCGGAAAAGAGCTTGTATTCCACAAATAAATATATATATATATATATATATATATATATATATATATATATATATATATATATATATATATATATATATATATATATATATATATATATATATATATATATATATATATATATATATATATATATATATATATATATATAAATAATATATATATATATATATATATATATATATATATATATATATATATATATATATATATATATATATATATATATATATATATATATATATATATATATATATATATATATATATATATATATATATATATATATATATATATATAATAGCTTAATATTTTTTTCTCTTTTACATATATAAACAGATCTACTATATATATATATATATATATATATATATATATATATATATATATATATATACAGAGGTGGGCACGATCCGTTACTCCGTTACTAACGGAACTAGTTTTTTGAGTAACGGAGTAACGGACTCGTTACTTTTTCTTTCATGTAACGCACCGAATAAGTTCCGTTATTTTTTCCTCCGTTACTTTTTAGTCCGTTACATTTTGTTCGACTTTCTTTGAATGTTGATAGCCAATTGACCACCCCGGTCAAGCTAAAAAATCCTTATATATATATATATATATATATATATATATATATATATATATATATATATATATATATATATATATATATATATATATATATATATATATATATATATATATATATATATATATATATATATATATATATATATATATATATATATATATATATATATATATATATACTATATATATATATATATATATATATATATATTAAGCACACATAAGACTTTTAGCAATATAGAGACAGTAAGAAGCCACATGGGCCTATCGAGGACTGTCCCAGTCAACCCACTAACCAAACATGCTAATGCAAAAGTACAATAGAGCATGCAACATTGCAGAAATGGAGTGCAACATTGCAAATGTTGCAAAGCAACATTTGCAATGTTGCACGAGATCCAGCGCGCGTAGCGCGCGTACATATGATTGTATTTTTTAATGTAAGTAATTTTATGTATGTATATGAGTGTATATATTATTATTATTATTATTATTTACCTTACCCTACCCCCCTTTTATATTTTCGTATGTGTGCGCACCGTAGGTGCGCACATTCGAGTGTATGTTGATGACGCAGTCATCAACATTACACGAGATGTTCATTACACACATACACATACACCCGTTACCCCTACCCCCTTTTTTTCTTCTCCCCCACCATCTCTTTACCCCTACCTCTTAGTTGTTGTCATTACCCCATCTATTGCCATGACTACATCACATCCTCTCTCTCTCTCTCTCTTGCCCTGCACACACACACTTGGTTTCCGCGCGCGCCCGTTTTTCTCCCCGCCTCCGACTTGGTCCCGCCGCCGCCGCCTTCGCGCACCGTGTCCCGCTTTCCCGCCTCCGCCTCTGCCTCTGCCGCCGCCACCCCCGGTTTGGTATACTCGTTTCGTCTTTCGTTCGCATTGTCATTGAGGAGATGGGGTTTTTACTCCTCCTTACTCCCCCCTCTCTTAGTTCACCCCCATCTTGTGATATATATAAAATTGGACAGGATAGGAACTCGAATCCTGTCCTTTCGGCTGCTCCATCACGGTGGTCGCCAGGTAAGTATATGACTTATCTGACCGTGCTAAAGCGGCCTTTCAGACCTTCTTTCAAATCATGTTTATATAGAAATTTGAGTTCAAAATGTGTATTAAATATAAAATAAATGAATAAAAATTTTCATTCCCATACGTGCTTTGAGAGTTTCAAGGTGGATTAGTCTAATGAGGTTTGCGGTTAAAATGGCTTAAAAGTTAATCCCTTTCAGTTCACGGTTAATTACGTTTTCTCCGATATTCTTACCGATAAGATTACGCCCAGGGCTATGAAAGAAAGATAGTTTCATGACAATTTAAAAACTCATATATATATATATATATATATATATATATATATATATACATATATATATATATCACCTGCTCTTTATATATATACTTATACTGCTATATATATATATATATATATTGCACCATGTGTTATTATATATATATATATATATATATATATATATATATATATATATATATATATATATATATATATATATATATATATATATATATATATATATATATATATATATATATATTACTATATGTGTTATTATATATATATATATATATATATATATATATATATATATATATATATATATATATATATATATATATTACTGGCGTGTGTTATATATATATATATATATATATATATATATATATATATATAACATGCTCATTCACTGCAAATTCATCTCCATCTTAAACAATTTTAAATTATTACAATTAATCATTCTATTTATATATATTTTTTTTTCATTTGGATTGTTAATCACATAGTAATGAATACGATGTATTGTCAGTCAGTTGCGAATTTTTGAGAGAGAGAGAGAGAGAGAGAGAGAGAGAGAGAGAGAGAGAGAGAGAGAGAGAGAGAGAGAGATGTTCTTCTTCGATCCATTTTCCATGTGGACCGGATTCATGCTTCTTCTCCATCATCACAAAATCCACAGCAAAAAACAGTGACAGTCACAATCATGACAACAACAACAACAACAACAGCAGCAACAACAACAACAACAGCAACAACAACAACAACAACAGCAACAACAACATCAACAAGACAAAACCATTTACAAGCCAATGCCATTAAAGCCTCGATCCATCTTAAACAATTTTAAATTATTACAATTAATCATTCTATTTATATATTTTTTCATTTGGAATGTTAATCACATAGTAATGAATACGATGTATTGTCAGTCAGTTGCGAATTTTTGAGAGAGAGTGAGAGAAAATAAGAAGAGAGAGAGAGAGAGAGAGAGAGAGAGAGAGAGAGAGAGAGAGAGAGAGAGAGAGAGAGAGAGAGAGAGAGAGAGAGAGAGAGAGAGAGAGAGATGATCTTTTTCTTCGATCCATTTTCCTTGTGGACCGGATTCAATGCTTCTTCTCCATCATCACAAAATCCACAGCAAAAACAGTGACAGTCACAAACGCCTTAACAACAACAACAACAACAACAGCATCAACAACACAACAACAACAACAACAACAACAACAGCAACAACAACATCAACAAGACAAAACCATTTACAAGCCAATGCGAATCACAAACATTATCTTCTACATCAGAAACCAGTAAAGCCTCGATCCATCTTAAACAATTTTAATTTATTACAATTAATCATTCTATTTATATATATTTTTTTTTTTTTCATTTGGAATGTTAATCACATAGTAATGAATGCGATGTATTGTCAGTCAGTTGCGAATTTTTGAGAGAGAGTGAGAGAGAGAGAGAGAGAGAGAGAGAGAGAAGGGAGAGAGAGAGAGAGAGAGAGAGAGAGAAGAGAGAGAGAGAGAGAGAGAGAGAGAGAGAGAGAGAGAGAGAGAGAGAGAGAGAGAGATGTTCTTCTTCGATCCATTTTCCATGTGGACCGGATTCAATGCTTCTTCTCCATCATCACAAAATCCACAGCAAAAACAGTGACAGTCACAAACGCCTTAACAACAACAACAACAACAACAGCATCAACAACAACAACAACAACAACAACAACAACAACAACAACAACATCAACAAGACAAAACCATTTACAAGACAATGCCAATCACAAACATAATCTTCTACATCAGAAACCAGTAAAGCCTCGATCCATCTTAAACAATTTTAATTTATTACAATTAATCATTCTATTTATATATTTTTCATTTGGATTGTTAATCACATAGTAATGAATACGATGTATTGTCAGTCAGTTGCGAATTTTTTGAGAGAGAGAGAGAGAGAGAGAGAGAGAGAGAGAAGAGAGAGAGAGAGAGAGAGAGAGAGAGAGAGAGAGAGAGAGAGAGAGAGAGAGAGAGAGAGAGAGAGAGAGAGAGAGAGAGAGAGAAGGTGTGGAATGTCATCGATGAAAGTTCTACCCTGAGGCCGTCCTTGAGATATTTTGCTCAAAATGAAGCAGAAAACAAAACAAACAAATACAAGCGTGGTATTATTTACGGTCTCTGTACATGACGTGTTCGACGTTGATAAGCTAGGCTATTGACTATTAAAGAATTAGATACAAGTCAGTCTTCATCGTTGAATTGTTTATAATTTCCTCTGTGATAAAGTACACATATCGACAGCTCTATTATTTATACCCAGGTATGAGAGTGAAACCATCATTTAAAATAGTTTTTTTATTATTTATGCAGATATATATATATATATATATATATATATATATATATATATATATATATATATATATATATATATATATATATATATATATATATATATATATATATATATATATATATTAGTTTATAAATAAAAAATAGAAAAAAATAAAAAAAAAAATATA
This sequence comes from Trachelipus rathkii, assembly GCA_015478945.1. Lineage (NCBI taxonomy): Eukaryota > Metazoa > Arthropoda > Malacostraca > Isopoda > Trachelipodidae > Trachelipus > Trachelipus rathkii. The sequence goes on from JABUQX010136721.1 coordinate 21,993, forward strand.
TATATATATATATATATATATATATATATATATATATATATATATATATATATATATATATATATATATATATATATATATATATATATATATATATATATATATATATATATATATATATATATATAATAATATATATATATAAAAATATATATATATATATATATATATATATTTAGAAATAAAATAAAAGAAATATATATATATATTTATATATATATATATATATATATATATATATATATATAATAAAAATAATTATAATAAAAATAATAATATATATATATATATATATATATATATATATATATATATATATATATATATATATATATATCAGCGAGAATACATGAATTAGAATATTTTTATTGCCTTGCTGACAAGACGTAAACATGGTTATATATATATATATATATATATATATATATATATATATATATATATATATATATATATATATATATATATATATATATATATATATATATATATATATATATATATATATATATATATATATCAGTGAGAATACATGAATTAGAATATTTTATTGCTAACTTATATGACGTAAAAATGTTTAAAAATATATATATATATATATATATATATACATATATACACTTATTTTTTTATATATATAAAATAATATTTAAATATATATATATATATATATATATATATATATATATATATATATATATATATATATATATATATATATATTATATATATATATATATATATATATAAATATATATATAAATATAAATATATATATATATATATATATATATATATATATATATATATATATATATAATAATAATAATAAAAAAAATATATATATATATATATATATATATATATATATTCAGTTTAAAATATTAGTTAGAAAAATAAAATAAAATAAAATAAAATATATATATATATATATATATATATATATATATATATATATATATATATATATATATATATATATATATAATATATATAAAATATAAATATATATATATATATATATATATATATATATATATATATCAACCTTTAAGCTACAAGTACACCTATGTCGTTGTTATTTTTATCACTGGCATTAATTATTATCATTATTATTATTATTATTAGTTATTATTATTATTATTATTATTATTATTGTTATTATTATTATTTTCATTTAATACTTGTAGAATAACACTTGACACCTCGACGTAGTTTTGAAGGCCTATAATCGCCGGTCCGGATACATAAGAGAAAATCTCACTAGCTGTAATGTTCAACTTATGATTTCGATACCGTACTAACGACATCTCGGCGTTCCAGAGAGTTGTAAACTGAGCTATGTCGATAGCTTCAAGCAACGAAGCTACGTTCTCGGGGTTGAAAAGGAAGTTCTCTAAAAATGCATCATGTAAAAGACGATGCGCAGTATTCAGCAGGTCCTCGAGTTCAATAACATTTTCGATTCTACGTTGAAACTCTGTATTCATTTTTATAAAGAGCTCGATGTCTCGTTTTCCAAAAACGCTGAAGGAGTGGAGGGATGGTGAAAAAACATCAGACGTCTGACGCCTAAACCACACACCTACATCGATTTTGGGAACGTTGTTGTGTAACGAATGCACGAGCGTAGTCCGGGAACGGTCATCGCAATCGCCGCCGGCGACAGGTATTCCCCATTCATTAGTTAAACTGTAGTTTTGATATCCTCCTTCAACCCAGTTCGAAACCGTATCCATGATATATGAAATATTGGGCACAGATGTGAACAGAGGTTTATTATATGTGTTAGATGGTGGCGTGCATGTGACGTAGCTTTCCCCTGATGGTTTTCTTCTATATGTGAGCGTAACAGCGAGGTTAGGATGTACCACGCTCCAACACACTATGTCCTTTATCAACGTGTTTTTTACTAAGCAGGCCATTTAGACTGGAGACTGCAACTGGACGTGAGCACTTGAAGGTTCACTCTTTTCAAACTGGAGACTACAACTGGGGAATACAACTGATGGTGAGCACTAAGAGGTCCACTCTTATACATCACAGCTGAAAGGGCGTGTAAATGTTTAAGCCTATCATGACGTTTTGCCAGGGGCTGAATGGGAGGAGCGCTGTCTACACCTATCATGGTGTAATGTGATGGGATGTGGGGGCGGAGTGTTGTCTAGGCCTATACCCGCCTCAGTAGACATTGTAGCTATATCAAAAATAGGATGAATGCCGTTTAGGCTTAGTAACACAGGCCTAAGGACAAACGGAATTCATACTGTAGCCTTGAGGACTATAACGTTTATTACACCCGCGGCGAATCACCATGCGATTTCCTGATTTTATCGACTCTCAAAGATACGAAAAAGGTATACCTCTTACAGAGCTATAGCCTTGAGGGTTAAGCTTATGGTCAAAGGTACAGTTTTGTGGGCTATAAATGTAACTAGGTCAGCTAAGCCTCTAGGGTTATCCTGAAAACCGCGTCCCAGACACATTCCATAACGGATCGAACCTGATAAGACAGGTGACCGAAACTCGCCTTGAAACCCATATAGGATCCAGGACATTCCTGGTGATAGCCGAATGGTAAACCGTTTCATGACTTTTAAAACTTTCCATGTGTGGAATAGCCAGTCTCAGTTCGACATTTTTTGTGGAAGGTCGTTAAGGTCTGCGTAGTGTGCATTATACAAGGCAAGGAACAAGCACTAAGTATAATAATAAAAAATAAAATAATAATGATAATATATAATAATAATGATAATAATAATAATAATAAAATATATATAATAAAATGGTCGTGTTGAACATATTCCAGTGCTAATAAAATAATAAATAATAATAATATAATAATAATAATAATAATATAATAAAATAATAAAATAACAATAATAATATCTACTTATTAATAATAATATAATAATAATATCCGCATTTACAACGTAGAGGATGAAATAAATATATATATATATATATATATATATTAATATATATATAATATATATATATATATATATAATAGATATATATATATATATATATATATATATTAATTATATATATATATATATATTCAGGATTTGAAGTAATACAGTGGAGAAAAGAAAATTCAAAATGGCAACCATACAGAACCTCTGTCTCAACTTCGATCTGGCCTCGATCATGAAGCTTTTGGCGGTGAGCATAAAATTTATTTAAAATATCCATAAAAATATTTTATTTCGTTCTGAACCAGTGATGACTTAATTACTTAATGTTAGTGTTGGTTATATGCTGTAAAATATTTGAAGTAATGATTTTATTAAAATGGAATTTACTTGAATATTCCAGATAAGACCATTCCACTCGATAATGCCCGAGGGTACCAGTGGAGGTCGAAGTTATGATAGAAACGGAGGTAATCAAGCGACTGCTGATGTGCGAATGTCCAGTCGTCGTATTTTAACTGCTCGTAGACGCTCACGTGAAAGAGGTGATTCATCGAGTGTTAGCGATGATGATAATGACGATCTCATTGAGGCTGTGGTGAAGTACGAATCTGCGGAAGGTGAAAGACATCGGGGTGGAGAGAGATGTGACTCTGTACAAAGGGGCAAGGTAAGCTTCTATACACGTACTACTTACATACTGTTTACATTAATATAATATATAAATATATATATATATATATATATAATATATATATAATTATATATATATATATAATATATATATATATACTATTATATATATATATATATATACGCGTCACTTTTCACAGCACCACAGTCGCAAAACGACGTTACGAAATACTTTCTGACGACGAAGACGAATCCGATCTCGTTAAAGCGGTAATGGACGCCGAGAGGGTTTCAGTTATGAGACATGATGACTTCAGTGATGATGACGAAGACGGTCTCGTGGATCTCGTGTTGGGTCAAGAGAGAGTCACAGCAAGCGGCGCTAGTGGCAGGGGATGCCCAAATCCTGGGCGTGTGGTGAGTTTTCTAAACACTGTTTATTTCATACTCAGTTGTAAATATATATATATATATATTTAATATATTTATATATATACTATATATATATATATATAGTATATATATATATATATATATATTATATATATATTAATATATATAACCGTCTCTCACAGCCAGCAGCTCCGAAATACCCTAGACAGACTTATTAATGAAAATAATAATGCTGAAGGCGATGATATTTTTCTTGCTGCAGTCTTGGCTCTGGAAAGAAAATTAGGTATGAATCGCGAGATGTCTACCACCCTCATGGAATCAAAAGCCAAGGTAAGACTGCATTGACACTTGAATTATTTATACCGTCGAACTATGACTGAATTATTAATGTAAGGTTGTAATATTAATGTAAGGATGTAATATTAAAGCAAAATTCTACATAACACAACACACACCTGTATATAAATATAATATATATATTATATATATATAATATATATATATATATATATATTATAATATTATATATATATATATAATATATATATATATATATAATATATATATATATATATATATATATATATATATTATATATATATATATATATATCGCTTAACAGAAGGCTGTCTATGGAGATGATACATGGCTCAGCGATGCTGAAATTCTAAGAGCCACCACGACACACGAGGAGGCTTGTGGCTCTACAGGAACTCACCCACGTAAACGGCGCGCTGTTGATGTAGAAGGCAACCCTGTTCCTATGTCAGGAGGTGGGATTAGTGGAGACCGCGATGGTGATGTAGAGATGCGTGATAGTCGTTTGCCTTGTAAAAATGAACGTCCTCATCGGAGTAATGCAAGGCGTGATGAAGATTCACCTTCAGGCGATGATGCATCCCCTACCCCTTCCTCCCTCTCTACTGGAAAGAATATTCCCCCTACGAACTCGAAGGTGAGTTTACATAGTGTTTTTTTCCATATGGTGCGAAAATATTTATATTATATTATTATTATTATTATTATTATTTTATTAATTATCATGTATTATTACTACTACTTTATTGCTAGAAAGTTTATTATTATATTATTATTATTATTATTATATTATGTATTATATTATTATTATATAACTTAATTCTCTCTCTCTCTCTCTTCTCTCTCTCTCTCTCTCTCCTCTCTCTCCTCTCTCTCTCTCTCTCCTCTCTCTCTCTCTCTCTCTCTCTCTCTCTCTTGTCGTCTACAGAGTGTGAGGACATCCGAACCTGTAAAAAGTAGCCGTTCAGGTCGAACTGTTGATGATGGTGCTGTAGCAGGCCCTTCAAGGGAGCCTGAACCTCGCCCATTCACTGCAGATTTGCTTAATGTCACTAGCATCGCTTCTACGAGGAATTCAGGAATAATCGACACACACCGTTACAGGGTTAGAATTAACGAGCAGGGTGTGTTCAGAGAAGGGAGGGATATTAATGATACATTCTTAGGCATAATACAAAGTGTTATAGCATTCTTGCGCCGTGAAGTAACCAGCCAGCAGTATGGGGTGCGGGTGTGGTTCACATTCCAAGGGCAGAATAACAACGAATATTTCGTTCGCATCCCCTACAGAATGATGAGTACTGAAAATCTAGCCAGATATCTAGCTGACCGTTTGTTAAAGGCGTTCCAGTCGGGTGATAAGGCACTGTTTAACCAGTTCGATGTAGAGGTGCAAGTATTGCGTAAACCGGCAGGTAATGGACCTATCGTGCCTTCATCAGTAAACTTTATAAGTGATCGCATTAATAATGTCCAAACCCGTACAAACAATGAAGACATACACGCTAAAAGCAGTATCGGATGTGGATACAGAGCCATAGCGGCCTGTCACAAACTCCATACTCTGCCACCTCCCCCGCCTGGTAGCAACTATGCCCCCACCATAAGTGATTTCACACCTGTCTCCCTAACTACATTAGGGAAGGAAATTGCGCTCAAGTGCAGGCTGGAATATGAAGACCCCATGATTCCTGAACATTTTGCGAAGATAGAAAAATATTTGAAATGCCGTATATTCGTTTTTGCTAATACTGTACATCACCTCCTAGAGATAGTTTTTAAACCGCATGAACTGGATAGAAGTCTACCCTTATATATAATAGGTTATGATAAAGTTAATACCCATTACTACTACCCGTTCCCGAAAGATACCATCAAACTCGCTATAGGCAGTATAGATGCGACATTAATTAAAGGTGCCATTCTCTGTAATCTCTGCTACAGCTTCACGGACAATATAACTAGGCATTTAAGGGATGAATGCACGGAATATAGATGCACCCAGTGTTTAACCTACAAGTGTAAAGGGAAACCTGACGCTAACGCGAAACTTCCACACTGCAGTGATTGTAACAGGGACTTCTACAATGGTGAATGTTTCAATCTCCATAAAGAACGTACTTGCAAGAAACTCAAAGTGTGCACCCTTTGCGATGAGATAATGTTGGCTGACAAGAAAGGCAATCACCAACATGACTGTGAACATATCCATTGCAGTGTATGCAATGAAAAGTATGATGCAAACGGAGATAATCATGAATGTTACATGAAGAAGATCAAGATTCCCACTGATAAGGCATTGAAGAAGAAACAGGTGTTCACCTTTTATTACGACATTGAAACATACAACAATAATCAACGTATAGATGGTAATAATCGAACTGTCACAGACATGCTGCCATACCTTCTAGTGAGCATGCTAGTGTGTTATGAATGTGGCGAGAAAGATCTCGGAAATGATCAGTGCGGTAAGTGTGGAACCAAGCGGATGGAGATCTTTAATCTGAATTTAGAAGCTGAAGGAGATCATCAGAGATGCCCTGTAGATCAGTTCATCAACTACCTCTTCAAGTTCTCCGAGTCACACAGGAAAGCTAAAATAGTAGTTGCAGCGCACAACGGCGGGAAGTTTGATACACAGTTCGTGTATAGCAAACTGCTTGCCCGACCTGGAGCTGACATCATCTCTTCCAATCCTGTGAAGAGAGGCACCAAAATCATAACGCTAACTGCTAATCGTAACATTTATTTCAAAGATACCTTACTGTTCATGCCTTGTGCATTAAAGAAGTTACCTAAATGCATGGATCTTGAAGGTAGTGTAGCTAAGGGGTTCTTCCCTTACAGATTCCTGACTGCGGACACCCTGAATTATAAGGACCGAATCCCCGGAAGAGAAATGTTTGAAGTAGACCGCATGAGCGAGAACGAGAAGGACGAATTTGAAAAATGGTATGATAACTTTAACAATAAAGAGTATGACATCAAAGCCGAATGTACCACTTACTGTGTCCAGGATGTGAACATTTTACGCAGTAGTTTTGAAAAGTTCAGAGGCATATTCCTACGGGATTATAAAATTGATTGTCTTGATGAATGTGCAACCATAGCGTCCTTATGTTTTACGATCTTTAAGATGTGGTTCATGCCTGAGAAGTCACTTGCCCATATTGGCCGCGCAGATGAAGGAAATTACTCGTTCGATGGGATTAAATGGCTAAACTTTATGGAATTGTACACAGGGCGTCGAATTGAACATGCCAGGAATGGAGGAGAGCGAAAATTCAAAATAAAGAACAGATTCCTCAAACCTGATGGTTATCTCGAAGTACCTGTTGAAGAATACGTCCCCATTAACGGCGACGCCTTCGTTACTCAAAAACATATTAACGTTAATGAGCAGATGATTAAGCTGAATGATAGGAGGGGGCGCCCAAGACCCGGCACCCCTATGAAGAAAGTTGTCTTCCTCTTCCATGGGTGTATATGGCATGGACATCAGGCATGTGATAGTGCTCTGACAAAGATTGGTGAGGTCTCCAGCCTCGACCGTTACACTGCGACCATGCAGCAGGAGAGCGATTATAAGAATGCAGGGTTCGAGGTTGTGAGGGTGTGGGGTTGTGAATGGAATAAGATGAAGCAGGACTGTGAAGCTACCATCGTGAACGAAGATAATGAGACACGAACTGAAAACTTAGGTGCATATGTACAAGCACAGGGCAATGAAATGGCAAACGAGCGTTTGGTTGTGGGAGACGCTCTATATGGCGGGCGCACTGAGCCGTTCGTGTATTACTATCCTCCTACGGAAGGGGTGAAACTCCACTACCTCGATTTCACCTCTCTTTACCCCTATGTACAAAAAACTAAATCGTTTCCTGCAGGGTTACCCACGAAACTCACAGGACGTGAGTTGCCTTCGATTAACGATTTCGTCAAAGATATTAACACCACATACTTTGGCCTATCATACGTAAGCATACTGCCTCCTACGGATCTGTACACACCTGTTTTGCCCGGACGTTATGATGACCGACTCATCTTCACACTGTGTCGCACATGTAGTGAATCTGGTTATGAAGGTAAATGCCGACACACTGATAACCAGCGGATGCTTAAGGGTGTCTACTGCAGTCCCGAATTAGAACTTGCTCTGCTGAAGGGATATAAAATCAAGAAACTTTACGAAGTCTGGCAATTCAAGAAGTCTGATAATATATTCAGCAAATATGTGGAAACCTTCATGAAGTGGAAGACTGAAGCTTCGGGTCTTCCTGATGGTGTGGCATCTAAGTCATCACCTGAATTTCGCCAGTTCTTAGCGGATTTCAAGAGAATCGAAGGCGTCATTTTAAATCCTGATAACATCAAGCCTAACCCTTGCATGCGATACATAGCTAAACTCTTCCTGAACTCTCTTTGGGGGAAGCTAGCCCAACGGGTGCCACGTAATGAGGATATTCTCTGCTCAAGCTACGAGCAAGTTTGGGAGCTGATGAATAGAGCCGACCTGGAGATACGTAATATCATTGTAGCGGGAGATCACCATATTGTAGAGGTGACGCATACCGACTACGCAAATCGGACGGCTAAAGCCACAAATGTTGCTGTAGCTGCATTCACCACATGCTATGCACGTATGGAATTGTATGGACTTCTAGACTCTGTTGGACAGAGGGTTCTCTACTGCGATACCGACAGCTGTGTCTTCATAGCCAGAGAAAAAGAAAAAGATTATGTTCCACCTACGGGTAAGTTCCTCGGAAACCTTACCGATGAGTTAGGGCCTAATGTAACAGCTGACAGCTTCGTGTGTACAGGACCGAAGTCGTATGCCATACGCTTGAGAAAGAGAGATGGGACCTTTTCGTATATACTAAAAGCAAAAGGATTAACGCTGAATAGGGAAACGGAGAATATCATTAGCTTCGCGGGCATGACAAAAATAAGTATGGATAAGATGGTGAAGGATGTAGAGAAGACTAAGGACCGTGACTGGATGGTCTTGAACGATGATAACGAGTATTACAATCAGATTAAAGACACCGATGCAACAGCAAGAGCCATTTCACAGTTGACGGAACCTGCTGGGGAGGCAACGCTGCATGGAGAGATTCATCAGCTTGACGATTCGCATCTTCCTCACGTTGTCACTACGACGCACTACAGGGAAGTGAGAGTCCCTGATATGAGGATAAGAGCTAGCAATGTAGGGGAAGTTACACTGCTGAATTCCATCAAGAGGTTCAGGCACACCTCAAACAAGCGCAACCTCATTCTCGGGAGTGCTCGAACCATCGCGCAAGGTTATCGAGGCGTGTTACACTCCATGTAATATTTATATATAATAATATATATATATAATATATATATATATATAATATATATATTATATATATATATTATTATATATGTTTTATATAATATTATTATAATATATATATATATATATATTAATCCCTTTTATGTTAATTATTTAATTAATTATTATTTTTCAATTCATGTATGCCACTTAAATAAAAATTATTTCATACTACTCATATATATATATATATATATATATATATATATATATATATATTATTATATAATATATATATATAATATATATATATATATATATATATTTATATATATATTATAATACTTATCCCCTTTCATGCCATACATTTAATAATAAAATTATATTATTATTATTATCATGTCTGCCATTTAAATAAAAATTATTCATAAACTCTTTCCTTTTCCGACCATTTTATTTTATTTTAAAAAATAAAATTTGAAAATTTGAGTTGACTTAGCTTGAAACAAGTAAAATATGATAAGAACATTAATAATAAATAATATAATAATATAATAATAATAATAAATAATAATAATAATAATAAGTGTGGTGTGTGTGTGTGTGTGTGCGTGTGCGTGTGTGTGGTGTGGTGTGTGTGTGTGTGTGTGTTTTGCGAATACTGCTCTCGGGCATAGATGCATTGATGCCTATGCGACTCTGGTTCAATCACTTTCATAGCTTTTGTGGGTGATGGTAGCTTTCATGTTGTTCTTGTGTTAATGTGTTGTTGTTGTTGTGTTGTTGTTGTTGTTGTTGTTGTTGTCGTTGTTGATGCTGTTGTTCTTGGTTGTTGTTGTTGCTGCTGTTGTTGTTGTTGTTGTTTAATGCCCTTATGACTGTCACTGTTTTTGCTGTGGATTTTAAAAGTGAAGAAAAAAAAAAAAGAAAATGAAGAAGAAGAAGAATTAAATAATATATATAATATATATAATATACATATATATATATTAATATATATATATATATACATATATATATATATATATATATATAATATATATATATATATATATATATATATAATATATATATATATATAAATTATTTATTATTATTATTATGCTTACACTTTATCCCGCTTGAGGGGTAAGTGGTCACGTACGAGCCTAATCCCCCTACCCCCTCATCTCGCCCCCACCCACCTCCTCCACCCCACTCTATCCCTCGCCAACACCCTACCCTCTTCCTCCCTCATCCCTCCCTCCTCCAGCATCTCCTTTATTCCATCCATCCACCTCCTTCTTGTTCTCCCCCTTCCTCTCCTTCCTATCCCCTCCGCCTCCCAAACTCTCCTAACCACTCTCTGTTCCTCCATTCTCACCAAATGCCCATACCATCTTAACATTCCTTTCTCCGCTCTTCCCACCAACCCATTCCTCCACTCACATCTCTCCCTCACCACCCTATTCCTAATCCTCTCCCTTCTACTAATCCCACAAACCGCTCTCAACCCCCTTCATCTCAAATACTTCCAACTTCTTCTGACCTGGCATTCAACCCCACGTTTCACACCCATACAACACCGCGGTACACAAATTTTTTCAAAAACATACTTATCTTTAACTTTCTGTGATAACCCCCCTTTCCATACTTTCTCTCAACCACTCACAACGCTCTCATTCCTTCTTCCTACTCCTACTGTTCTATCTCCTCCTTATCCCTCCTCCTTACCCAATCCATCCCTAAACTATCTAAAAATCTTACTTCTTCAGAACTCTCCCACACTGAACCTACTAACCCCTCCCCCTCTCTCCCTTCTCTCCTCAAACACTAACAACTTTGAGATCTTACCAGATTATTTTAGCCCTTTTGTCCACACATTCTTTCAAACTCCCTCACCAAATACCTCAACCCTTCCGCGCTCTTCGCCACTAGGGCAGTATCATCCGCAAACAGTATCCATGTTCACTTCCCCTTCTATCAATTCCATTTGTAAATTCCACCCCCCTCACCCTCCCTCACCATTCTCTGCAACACTCTTCATAAACAAATTGAATAGCCAAGGCGACATTACACACCCCTGCCTCAGTCCTCTCACCCCCCCAAACATCTCACTCTCTCCCTCCTAACACTCTCACACACATTCTACTATTCCTATAAAATGCCTGATACCTTTTACCCAATTTAACCCCACTCCATTTTCCTCCAACACCCTCCACAATTCACCTCTCTTCACTCTATCATATGCTTTCTCTAAATCTAAAAAACACCCATACACTTTCCCTTTCCTCTCAATACTTTTCTCCACAAGCATCTTTAGTGTAAACACTTGATCCACACACCCTCTTCCCTCCCTAAATCCTCCTTGTTCTTCCCCCATTCTTCCTTCCGTAAACCCTCTCACTCTCTCAATCAGTATTCTACCATACACTTTCCCTACCACACTGTAAAAGACTATACCTCTATAATTCCCTACATTCCATCTATCCCCTTTCCCCCTTAAAACAGGGGAACCAATACATCCAATCCTCCCAATCCTGCGGTAACCAACACACTCTCCAACATATTAATATAACCTATCACAGCCACTCCTCCACCCCTATACCACCCTTCTGTAACATTTCCATTCTCACACCATCCAGACCTGCGGACTTCCCTTTTTTTCCTTTACTCAAGGCCCTAATAATTTCCTCCATTTGTATTTCATCTTCCCCCTCCCTCCCCAATACATTCCCCATCCCCACCTCATGCAAATCTTCCTCCCCTCCCCCCCCCACCTCATTCAATAATCCACTAAAATACTCCCCCACTCTTCCTCACCTATCTCTCTCCTCCTATCCACTCCCCATCTCCACCCTTAATCTCTCCCCCCACCCCTCCTTCTTCTTCCTTTTTTTATTTACTTCTTCCAAAACTCTTACTTCCTGATTCAATAATTTTTCCGTCACCTTTCTACAACCACTCATCTTTGCTCTCTCTTCGCCCTCTCACAACCTGCCTCTTGGCTTCCACTCTAAACCCTTCTATATTTCCTCCCAGCTTTCCTCTCTCCTACTTCCCAACCATTTCACATAAGCCTCCTTTTTCCTTTTCACCACCTCCTTCACCTCCCTCACTCCAACCATTCACTCCCTTTCCTTCTGCTTGCACCCACCCTTTTTTCTCCACATACCCTTCTAGCCTCTTCACATACTGCCTCCTTAAATCTCGTCCATCCACGCTCTCACTCCCCATCCCGTCTCTCAACGGTCTCTCACCTATCCTCCATACTCTCGTCTAAACTTCCCGCTTACAACACTTTTCTCATCCATTTTTTCCACCCTTTATCACCGTCCACTCTACCCTTTTTCTCCCCTTCCTTTAATCGTCACCTCTCCTCCGCACCCTTAACCAGTTGCAACCACCAAATAGTGATCCGATATCCCCTCCCCGCCCCTCTAAATACATTTTATACATCTAGTAATCTATCTCTGTCCTTCCCATTTACACACACATAATCCAGTACCAGCCCTCCCCCCCGCGTTATCTAACTCTTCCATGTATACTTATGATTTTCACTTTTTTTGAACCACGTATTCCCCACTATCATTCTTCTTTCAACACACAACTCTAACAGACTTTCTCCATTATCATTCCTCTCCCCTACCCCAAATGGTCCTATTATTCTTCCCTACCCTTCCTTCCCACTCCTGCATTTAAATCTCCAATAGACAAATTTTTATGTTTACCACCAAAACTTCCAGCACCTTCGTTCAACTCATATCAAATCTTTCTCTCTCCTCCGCCCGTCGCTCCATTCACTGGTGAAAATGACATTAAAAACACTTTCCCCCCGATAATTCACTTTTAACCCACATAACTCGCTTGAACTCACCTGGCTACACACCCTTACCTTTCCACACCTCTTTCCTCATAACTATTCCTACCCCTTCCCTCCCCCTCACTCTCTCTCGTTCACCCCTGATACCATACCCTTGTATTTTCCAAATCCATCTCCCTCTTTCCCTTCAACTTAGTTTCCGTTATCCCTAACACATCCAACCTTCTTTCTTCAAACATTAACCCCACTTCCTCCCTCTTCAAATCTTCGTTTACCCCTCTCAACATTCATACACCCACCCTTTATTACCTTTCTCTTCACCATATTTTCCCTTCTTACTATATCCTATTTCACACCCGGCTGTACGTTTTGTGGAACTTCCCACCCAGGCACTTAACCACGCCTGAAAGGCTAAAAACCCCGTCACCGAATAACCCAGCAACAATACTAACAATAAAAGGTTAAAATGAGAATATAAAATATAAAAATATAAAAAATATAAAAGATATATAAAAGGTTAAAACCTACACTCTATCAAAACCCCACACACATATACAAACACACTTACATATAACTATATATATACACACACACACACATAAACACACATACCCATATATATTATTTTATTTCCAAATTTAACGTATCAATAAACAGTACTACTAATTTATTTATTCTATATCAACAAACGGTATTACGAATTTATTTAATTTTATTCTTTCTCAACAATTGTCCTTGTTGTTCTTAATATACCAAGGTGTTTTTAACTTTATTTTTATTTCACTTTAATTATATTTATTTTATATCGGAATAAAAATCTATCGTTCATATACTTGAAGAACTCAATAAAATAATAAGTTGTTTTCTAGTTGTCAATCCTTACTTACACTATTACGTAATGTTTTATTTAATTATTTTTTCTTAATCGAGTTAATTTCAATTGGTGATACAATCTTGCCTCTTCGTAACCAAACTATATCTTCAAATCGCACTCCAATAAATACTGCAAATGATTCTTGAAGTATACTGCATTCCAGTCTCCAAAATACTTATGGTTTTTCTTAATAAGTTACTTATACAAACCAGCATACCAATTCTTAAAAATCCGATGTTGTTCTTGACGTTTATTTCTTTTTAAAGAATCTTAGGTCAACTTACTTCAATTGCATAGAAAGCTTCACGAAAATTTAAACTTTCAATACGTTAATCGTTAACTATTTAGGAAGTCTCAAATATTGCAAAACTATACCAATCTATTTTCAAAGTCACAATTGGTTTTATCAAGCCTGTGACTCATATAATATATTGGGGGCCAGGCCTTTGAGTACTAGCAACTATATATATATATATATATATAATTTATATTATTATATATATATATATAATATATATGATTATATATATTATATATATATATAATGTAAGTTAATTTTGTCCAAAAAACTATCCTTTCTTTCATGCCTGGGCGTAATCTTATCGGTCAGAATATCGGAGAAAATGTAATTAACCGTGAACTGAAAGGGATTAACTTTTAAGCCCTTTTAACCGCAAACCTCATTAGACTAATCCACCTTGAAACTCTCAAAGCATGTATGGGAATGAAAATTTTTATTCATTTATTTTATATTTAATACACATTTTGAACTCAAATTTCTATATAAACATGATTTCAGATTAGGACTGGAAGGCCGCTTTAGCACGGTCAGATAAGTCATATACTTACCTGGCGATCACCGT
The DNA here is from genome assembly GCA_015478945.1 of Trachelipus rathkii. NCBI lineage: Eukaryota > Metazoa > Arthropoda > Malacostraca > Isopoda > Trachelipodidae > Trachelipus > Trachelipus rathkii. Next base: position 37,102 of record JABUQX010136721.1, read on the forward strand.
GATGGAGCAGCCGAAAGGACGGGATTCGAATCCATCCCGTCCAATTTTATATATATCACAAGATGGGGGTGAACTAAGAGAGGGGGGGAGTAAGGAGTAGTAAAACCCCCATCTCCTCAATGACAATGCGAACGAAAGACGAAACGAGTATACCAAACCGGGGGTGGCGGCGGAGGCAGAGGCAGAGGCGGAGGCGGGAAAGCGGGACACGGTGCGCGAAGGCTGCGGGACCAAGTCGGAGGCGGGGAGAAAAACGGGCGCGCGCGGAAAACAAGTGTGTGTGTGTGCGTGCGGGGCGAGAGAGAGTAGATGATGTAGTCATGGCAACAGATAAAGGGGGGTAGGGGCAATGACAACAACTAAGAGGTAGGGGTAAAGAGATGGTGGGGGAGAAAAAAAGGGGGTAGGGGTAACGTGTGTATGTGTGCGTGAATGTGTATGTGTGTAATGAACATCTCGTGTAATGTTGATGACTGCGTCATCAACATACACTCGAATGTGCGCACCTACGGTGCGCACACATACGAAAATATAAAAGGGGGGTAGGGTAAGGTAAATAATAATAATAATAATAATATATATACTCATATACGTACATAAAATTACATACATTAAAAAATACAATCATATGTACGCGCGCTACGCGCGCTGGCTCTCGTGCAACATTGCAAATGTTGCTTTGCAACATTTGCAATGTGGCACTCCCTTTCTGCAATGTGGCACTCCCTATCTCGTACTTATTACTACTTATATATATAATATATATATATATATATATATATATATATATATATTATATATATATATATTATATATATAATATATATATATATAATATATATATATATATAATAATATATATATGTGAAGTGAGTGTATGTGTATGTGTATGTGTATGTGTGTATTTGTTTGCTAGACACTATAACAGTGTCCAAAAATATACAATCAACAAGACACAGATGTGCAATTGCTTTCAACACAACACAAAAACAAATTTTTGTGCCAGTCAATACAAATTATTTTGTAGGTTTTTTTATGCTTGTTTTTTTGTTTTTTTAATTAATCTATACAAACGTCTCTAAATTATTAATCAATAGATATTGAAGCCAAAACCTAAAAATAAAATTAGAGTTGATCAAGGAAGATCAAATCCTTAGATATATATAAAATAAATAATAAAAATAAAAAATAAAAAATCAATTTTGATTTTCATTAAGTTGCCAATTTACCTCATAAAATAATAATTAAAAAAGGTTTATATTTAAACTTCACAAAAAAAAAAAAAAATTTCATTTTTAGTGTTTCCTTTTTTAAATATTTTATTCAGAAATAGTTTCTTTTTATATATTTTATTGCTACTTTGATGTTTAAATTAAAATATATGCTTATATAAACATATAAATAGATAGAAAGATAAAATAAAAATAGAATAGGCTAAGAGATAGAAAGATAGAAATAGAACAAGCAGACAGATAAAAAGATTTATATTAGAAATATAATAGACAAATAAATATATACAAATAGATAGATAGATAGTTAGATAGATAGATAGATAGATAGATAGATACATAGATAGATAGATAGATAGATAGATAGATAGATAGATAGATAGATATAGAATAGACAGGTATAGAAATATAGAAAAAGAAGACAAAAAGATATATAGAAATGGAATAGACAAATATAAAAATTGATTTTAGAAATAGAAAACAGATAGATATAGAGATAAATAGAATAGACATTAGAAAAAGATAGAAATAGAATAATAGAAGATAGTTAGAAGTATAATAAACAAATAGAAAGATAGATAGAAATAGAATAGAAAGAGAGATAGAACACAGGTAGAAACCTAAAAAAAATAGAATAGACAAATAAGTAAAAATATAAATAGAATAAGTAGATATATAGATAGGTCGAAAAAGAACAGACAAACATAGAAGATAGATAGAAATAGAATAGACAGACATATATTAAGAGAAATTGAATAAAAAGAGAGAAAAATATATATATACTGAGATTGAATGACTAATTTATTTATATATATATATATATATATTATATATATATATATATTATATATATATATATTTCTAGATATATGTTTTATTTCTATACTATAATATTTACGTTTCATTTTCTTATATATATATATAATATATATATATATATATATATATAGGTGTTTGTGAGAGAGAAGAGAGAGAGAGAGAGAGAGAGAGAGAGAGAGAGAGAGAGAGAGAGAGAGAGAGAGAGAGAGAGAGAGAGAGAGAGAGAGAGAGAGCGAGCTCTCCCCTTCTTTCTGATATATGCGGTTTTATTCATTACCTTCTCCCCCCCCCCCTGTTTTTTGCGGCTGCAAAGTCTACAGCCCACTCTTGGCTCATGCATTGAGTTCCTCATAAATACATCAAAACCCCACAAACCACATTGAACTCGAATACTAAAATTCCAACTGTTAGTTAAAAAGATTTTTGTTTAAAAATAAGAAAAAAGGAACGGCGTTTTCAAACGCTCAGAATAATGCATTTTCTGACATTAAAAATGTCTTCTCTTCATTTACGTAAATATTGAAACGGCAAAACAAAAATATACATTTTTACATCTATTATTATATTATTATTATTATTATTATTATTATTATTATTATTATTATTATTATTATTATTATTATTATTATTTTGTATAGTATTGTAGTAGTAGTAGTAGTAATAGTAATAGTTGTGTGCCTATTTATACTATATATACGGTATTTATATATATATATATATATATATATATATATATAATATATTATATATATATATATATATATATATACTATATAATATATATATAATATATAATATATAGTATATATATATATATACTATATTTATAATGATGGGACGATTAATCGTCATCGTCATCGGCTATCGGCATATTTTTTTCAATCGTCATCGTCAATTTTTTGCTGATTAATTGAACAAATATTAAGAATTTTGGATAATATTAAAACTCACTAATAATAAAAATAATAATAAAATAATAATAATATTAATAATAAATAGATAATATAATAATAATAAAATTAATAATAAAATAAATATAATATAATATATATATGTGTATATTATATATCTATATATATATATATAATATATATATATAATATATATATATATATATATATATATATTATATATATATATATATATATATATATATATATAATATAATATATATATATATAATTATATATATATATATAATAGTATATATATATATATTGCTTATGGAATGTATGACATTCCAGTGCCTAATGGTTTCGCCTTTCTGTTCTGCGTTCATATTCCGCACTCATCCTCCAGACATCTTAAGAGACACCACCTTTTATCCACATATCATATACACATACTATATCCACACCCCTCTTCTAGACAACATCTTACAGACATCCTTATCCCTTATATCCTATGTGTGGAGAGAAAAAATTGCCCACATCGCATATGTCCTGCTTGTCGTAGAAGGCGACTAAGGGACGGTGGTAGTTAGTTGGCTGCCCACTACCACTTATCCTTTTGCCAGGATGCCTATGCATGCCTCGGAGAAGATCGTGATCGCCGTAAGCGGCCTTCTATCTTTCGGCGAAATTGTATGAATCGTATGGGTACATGGAATGTCAGAGGAATAAATGTTGAGGAGAAGAGGAGAGAGGTGAAGGATGTATTTAGAAAGGGCAAATTTGATTTGCTCGCTGTGACTGAAAACAAAGCAATGAAAGGAAACGGTGAAAATGAGAGGTGTGGTGTGAAATGTGTTCGTGTTGGTGTGGAAAGGAATGAGAGGGGATAGAAAGATTTGCATTTCTGATGAGAGACTTGTGGTAGAGATCTATGGTAGATTTTGTGTGTGTGAGTGCTAGAATTCTAAAGGCTAAATTTAAGTTTGAAAAGGTCAAAGTATGTGTGGTTGCGACATATGGTCCATCTGAGTGTAATGTTGAAGAGAGTGCGATTTTCTGGGATAATCTGAATGATGTTTTGGATGGGGTGAGTAGGAGATTCAATTCATTTGCCACATATCTGCCCACCCAAGGATTTTTTTTTACAGTTGTCAACACCACTCACGGGCAGAGCCCTATTCAAGGAGGGGGTGTAGTACGCTCAAAAGTTCACCCTCTAGCGCAAAATACGCATATGAGCACAGACGCAGGCTTTAAAGTGAGGAGATTAAATTCAGTAGGAAATACAGAAGATGGAAGAGAATTCCGCAGAACAGAGGTGGTGGGAAAGAAGGAAGCACTACAGCGAACTAGCCTGGAGTTACCAATGTCAACACAAAACCCGTGCGCAGATACAGCACCCTTTGTGCTACGAGGGCGTCATAAAGGTGGTGGTACGCGAGTGATAAGTTCCCTCGAGCACCTGCCGCTGCGGTACCTATAGGATAAAGATAAAGCACCAACATCGAGCCGTAAAGATAGAGGGTCAAGTGAACAGGAAAGTACAGAACAGTTTATAGGCCTTTTGGCCTTGACTCGGACCCTGTCCAAAAGCCGGGTGAAACCAGAACCCCCCCCTCCCTAGATAGAAGAGCAGTAACCCATAATGGGCGGATGAGACCTTGTATAGCTGGAGCAATTAAGAGGAAAAAAAAGTCGTAGTCTAAACAGAACTCCCAGTTTCTCTGAGGCCGCCCTAGCAACCGTTGTGATGTGAGGTTTCCAAGACATTTTTTTGTTTATGTTAAGGCCAAGGATAGTTTATATTGTCAACAGGAGAGAACGAGAGAACCGTCGAAAGATATAGGAAATTAGAAGGTGTTTTGGAGAAGGAGATTTGTAGAAGTTGGGTTTTAAAAAATTGAATTTCACATGGTTGAGACGACCCCATCCGGAAATTTTCTATCCAGATCAGCGCGAATAGAATCGGAAAGATTAAGACGAGTGGAAATTCTAGAAGTAAAGAGGGAGCAGAATTTGATATGAGTTGAGAATGAAGGGTCGAGTCATCGGCATGTGAGTGGATAGAGTTAGAGGTGCAGGTGAGAAGATCATTAATGAAAAGTAGGAAATAAGTAGGAGATAAGACAGAACCCTGAGGAACACTATTGACAGAAAAAGAAAAGAAGTCGCCCCATCATCAACAGCCGACATTGAGCGATTTTGAAAGAAAGCTAGACATAAAGTAAGCAAAGAGAATGAGGAAACCCAAAGGAGGGGAGTTGTGAGAGCAGTGACGCGTGCCATACTCGTCTATGCTTTGGATATGTCAAATGCCACCACGCAAGTCTCCCCGTAGTTCCTAAGAACGAAAAAACATAAATCGGTTAGATAAGAAAGTATATTGCCAGTAGAGACCTCGAGCGCCGAAGCCGTACTGGCGATCGGAAATGGTTCCAGATGATCTAAGAAGTGAGATTGAGAAGGGTTCAAAGAGCTTAGATAGAATACAAGTGAGAGCTATAGGGAGATAGTTAGAAGGATAAAGAGCGGCTTACCTTTTTTCGGAATAGGCTGACATGTGCGAGCTTTTCCAAACACTGGGAGAAGTGATAGTATTTGAGACAAAGAAAATGTGAACGATTGGCGGGGATAGCAACAGAAGCACACTCCTAATGCGATTCATAGATTTCAGGGACCCATTGCACCCGATCAAATGTAATCCACATGACAAAAGGCATAGGGACAACTGAGAGGAAAGGAGTAGGAATGAGGAACTGCCGAAGTCGTAAAGGGTTTAGGTAGAGAAAAATAGAAGGCCGAAGAGATTGGCCTTTTCATTGAGATAAGCAAACTGAATCATCATTTCGAATCAGAGGAGGAACGCAGATTTACAGAAGTTGTTAGAGATGTTTTTGGCAAAGGCCAGAAAGCTTTTCAGAGGAGAACCAAGGAGGTTAGCGCAATTTCGTTTGATGAAGAGCCCGCTTTGCTCGTCGAAGAGTTTCCCTGCACGATTTCTAGCTGAATGAAATTAGCGAGAAGTGATAGGAGAACGAGAATTTTTCCACCCCGATACGCACTCTCTCTAGCCTGAATAGCCAGGAACGCACGATCGAAACCATATGGATTATGAGGATTAAAAGATTTAGTTGAAGAAAATGAACTAATATTCCCACAAGATTACAGCTCCCTGCTTATATTTAATCTTTATACATCCTCATTATTCCTTACTGAGGTCAGCCAATTTGTTCTACATCGCAAACAGAAAACCTTAACATTTAAGTCCCTGGCCTATAATATTTTATACATATATGAGGAACAGCCACTTGACCTAGTAATCATTTCCATTAATAAATACTTCTCATTTTCATTGATTACTATTATTAAAATTATTATTTTTATATTAATTATTTATTATTTATTATTAATATAAAACTTCCTTTTAACGTGCTTTATCCTCTTTTCAGAGGGTAACACGGAGGGACTACTGGAAATCGAACTTTAAGGCCGGATATCCCAAACCAGCGCCACCG